>OZ008369.1:218685283-218983706 GCA_963931995.1 Phaonia tiefii
ATCGATCAGCTATCGATAAGGTATCAGATCTGATCTGATACCTGATCGATAGCTGATCTGATACCTGATCGATAGCTGATCTGATAGCTGATCTGATACCTGATCGATAGCTGATCTGATACCTGATCGATAGCTGATCGATAGTTGATCTGATACCTGATCGATAGCTGATCGATAGCTGATCTGATACCTGATCTGATACATGATCGATAGCTGATCTGATACTTGATCGATAGCTGATCTGATACCTGATCGATATCACAATGACTGAAAAAGTGTTAACAGAGTTGCCGAAGGTTAGAAAAGAATGATGTTAAAAGTTATCAGCAAACGTATGATATGATTATAACCTAAGTCGTAAATTGTTTAAAATAATATTATATATATCCTCCCAAAAACCATTCAAATAAAGAGAAATTTTGTATTATTTAAAAAATGGTTGTTTTTATTTCATCATAGTATCGTATACAAATTTTTTTATTTCATCATAGTATTATATAAAAATTTTAGACACAGGTGTCCACAATTGAATGAATCAAAATTTTGTATTATTTAAAAAATGGTTGTTTTTATTTCATCATAGTATCGTATACAAATTTTTTTATTTCATCATAGTATTATATAAAAATTTTAGACACAGGTGTCCACAATTGAATGAATCAAAATTTTGTTCTCGCTTATAATTATACATTAAATTTTTGCCTAAATATTTAATCACTTCCAATGGCGGCTGCAAATTACCAAAGATTAGCTGCAGGCGTATTCTTAGACTCTGCAATTTTACGCTCAACTTCATCTTCATTTAAATTCTTAAGCGTGCAAGTTGAGTGAATATTGTTATAAATTCCTCCATTATACGATTCTCCAAGGAGAGTGATGTAACCACCACCACATACTTCAATTTTTATGTGTTCTCTCGCCTCAAATTCGAAATCTAAAATTCTCAAAAAATTAGGTACACAACGAAAGTGTTCAATGTCTATGAGATTCTTTTTAAGCCCGCCGTAACTGGTAATATCAATTTTGATTGTAGCATATAAAGGATTTATATCAACAATTTTAAAATGTTTCCAAGAATGTTCGCAAATGTAATATTCTTGTGAACTCTTTATATGCTGAATAGTAACAATTTTTTAAGAAACTGCTTCTATGAGCATTTAATTTATACTAACTATCATAATGAATTATACTAATTATCATGTATGATAACATCATAATGAATAATCAGTTTTCACCAAAATCGGAAAATGGACATTTTAGTTGGAAGTCGTTTATAATTGTTGTTGGTGAAGAACCAACGTGCGAAGTGCCAATTAAAAGAATTTTTCCTCCAAAAACTTCAATTTTAACATGCTGATTCACAGCGAACTTAAAATTTGCGTTGTATAAATATTCTGGTATGTCACATGATCTACTCATTTCCAACAACGGTGTTCTAGTTCCTCCGAAACTTTGAAAACGAATATGAATGCGAGCTCTCTCTATATCCATCTCCAATATTTTAAAGGATTCCCAAGAGTCCTGACACACACACACAATATTTCATCACATGAGAGATGTTTTGTATAACAAACATTCTCACAGTCAGGGGGTGTGTACCGAATCAGACAATGTCTGAACTATAAATGAAGAAGAGATTGAACGGGAGAGAAGAATAGAGAGGGTGAAATTGATAGAGAGAAGAAGGGTGATGGAAAAGTAAAAAGTTATTAAATGAATGGTATTAAAATCATCATTTGTCTATGAAAAAATATGAATTCATGAATTTTTGGTGTATTGCTTGTAATATAAATGAGTGTAATCTATAAAAACATAATTTCTAATATATGCGTCAGAAAATTCTAGATTATTCCAGAAAGTTCTAGATTAATATTTTTTTTTGTATGAAATGATTAATCAACAAAACAAAATTTTTGGAAACCACAACATTTGTTTTTTGTAAACATAAAACCACAATAATATTTTTACGGCAGTATCAATTGTTTAATCACAATACAAAGTATTTTGAAAACCACAACATTTAATTAGAACAACATAATTTGAAAACCGCAAAGGCATGTGCGTGAGAAAATTCTAGAATAATATAGAAAGTTCTAGATTATCATATTTTTGTATGAAATGATTAATCAGCAAAACAAAATTTTTGGAAACCGGCTGAAGATTATCTATTATGAATATAACTGCTTCAGGTTTATACGTTTAGTTGAATCAGAGTCTTCTTAATATCAACACGAATAAAAAGCGGATCATACACAAATTAAATATTATATTTCAGAATAATAATATGGCGTGGATTACTGAAAATGTAAAATTAGCATTTGAAAATGCTCAACAAAATCGCGAGTTAGTTGATGAAGCTCTTGCCGCATGTTCTCACGCATTACGCTCGCTAGGGGATAATCATTTGCGTAGAGTGAAAACTAGTAGCGCTAAGCAGGGTATCCTGAACCAAATAGCCCTTGTCAAAGGCTATAAAGAGCAGTTGAAGGATCTCCGTAGGACCGTAGGAGCAGGACTTTCCCAAACTAGCGGTAGGGAAAGCTGGCTATCTACTCGAATTAAATGGGTTGATGCAGAATCGGCGTTTGGTGGGCGGTAAGTTTTTAATTTAAAACATTTATTTTAAATATTGTGATTATGATTACAATAACGAATATTTATAGCTTAAGAACGGGACTTATCATGAACTTGAAGCACAAAGACCCGAAGAATTTCCTAGAAGACTGCGGTGAAGTCGTCCAGAGAAAAATAAAAAAAGCCTTGTGTGATGAGCTAGCTCTCAAAGTGAATGCGGTGTTTTGTGGGGAGTTCCACGTAATCAAGGGTGGAGATGAGCTTCATGAGGAGAAGTTCATGAACACAAAAAACGTGCCCATTTACCGTGAAACGGAACTCGATGCTTGGTTTAAAGAGCACGTTCAAGATGAAATCTTAAAGAAGCTCGAGGAGTTTCAAGAGCGTGACAGTGGTTGGGCGTTGGCTGCCATTATAAACTTGGCTATCAATATTAATAAATTTACACCACAGCTCGGCTCCTCATACGTGCCGCTACCCAAGCAGATTGAATCAAAAAAGGCGTGTGTTAATGTCAAGAATCATGACAATGCATGCTTTGCTTGGGCAATCATTTCCGCCCTCTACCCAGCTGAAGCCAGCTCGGACCGCACATCATCATATCCAGACTACAGAGGAAAATTGAATTTAAAAAATATTCAATTTCCCCTCATGATACGCCAGATCCCCCGCTTTGAAAAGCAGAACAACATATCCATAAACGTGTATGTTCTCCAAAAAAACATAAACATTTATACGGGATTACCTACTTATACTGTGCTGCCCACTTATCTGACAAAAGATAAGAAGAAGCAGCATATAAACCTCCTCATGATACAGGATGTATACCCTGCGGAGGATGAAGAAGAAGAAGACAGTGATGTAGATGATGATGATGATATCGAACCCATCAAATACCACTATGTGTGGATCAAAAATCTGTCCAGGCTGCTCTCATCACAAGTTTCACACCATAAAAACCCCAAATATTTCTGCGACCGCTGCCTGCACTACTTCCATTCAGCAGAAAAGTTGGAGATACATGCAGAAGATTGTGGTAAGATCAACAACTGCAAAATTCGTATGCCCACGGAAGCAGAAAAAATGCTTAGTTTTAAGAATTTTAAAAATAAGGTATCGGCCCCATTTGTGATATATGCTGATTTGGAATGTCTTTTGGTTGAACCAACTTCTCAAAAGAAGCCAAGGTCTGAAAAGACGAATACATATCAAAAGCATATACCACATAGTGCGGGCTATTATGTTAAGTGTGCATATGACCCCACGTTATCGTTCTATAAAAGCTATCGCGGTGCGGATTGTATTGAATGGTTCGTTTCAGAATTGGAACAATTTGCTGAAGATGTTGAAACGGTATTTCTTTGTCCTCTACCTATGGATCAATTAACAACTAATCAGAATCGCGATTTTGATTTAGCTTCCACATGTCATATATGTGAAAAGTCTTTTAGTGGTGATGCCATCAAAGTTCGCGATCATTGCCATTTAACTGGTAAATATCGCGGACCTGCACATGAGGGGTGCAATATTAATTTTAAAGACACCCACACGATACCCATTATTTTTCATAACCTTAGCGGTTATGACTCGCATTTTATTATTAAAAATATTGCTAGAGATTTAAAAGGCCGGGTAGATCTGCTACCTATAAATAAAGAGCGTTATATATCATTCACTAAACGCTTGGATGAATATCTAATAAAGTTTCGCTTTATAGACTCATTCAAATTTATGAGTAGCAGTTTGGATGCTTTAGTTTCCACTCTCTCCACATTTCCTCTTTTAAAGACTGAATTTTCAGATTTAAATGAGCTGCAATTTAATTTGCTAACTCGCAAGGGCGTATTCCCTTATGATTATTGTGATGATATTAGCAAATTTAGCGAGACTTCTCTGCCCGATATCACATATTTTTACAACAAATTAAACGATTGTATGATTAGTGAAGGGGATTATGAGCACGCGAAAAAAGTCTGGCATGATTTTAATTTAACAAATTTGGGCGAATATTCAGACCTTTACTTAAAAAGTGACGTGCTTTTATTAGCAGATGTCTTTGAGCAATTTCGTTCAAGTTGCTATAAAACATATGGTTTAGATCCAGCTCACTACTTTACGCTGCCAGGTTATACGTGGGATGCTATGCTTAAACATACAGATATCACCCTCGAGCTATTAACAGATGTTGATATGCTTATGTTTGTAGAGCGCGGTATTCGTGGAGGGCTTAGTCAGTGCAGTAAACGGTATTCTAAAGCGAATAATAAATACATGCCTGATTTTGATTCCACCCAACCATCAAAATACTTAATGTATTATGATGTTAATAATCAATATGGTTGGGCAATGTCCCAATATCTACCTCAAAGCGGTTTTAATTGGGTCGAGGATGTAAGTAACTTCAACGCTGAGGATATATCTAGTGATTCAGATATTGGGTATATTTTAGAGGTTGACTTAGAATACCCCCATGATCTTCATGATCAGCATAAGGACCTTCCGTTTTGTCCGGAGCATCTCACGCCTCCTAACTCAAAACAGCGAAAACTAATGGGAACTTTGTATAATAAAACAAAGTATATCATTCATTATCGAAGCCTCATACAGGCTCTAAAATATGGTCTTAAATTAAATAAAATTCATAGAATTTTACAATTTAAACAGTCTCCATGGCTAAAGACGTATATCGATCTAAATACACGTCTCCGAACGGCTGCCACGAGTAAGTTTGAGCAAGATTTGTTTAAACTTATGAATAATGCCGTGTTCGGTAAAACCATGGAAAACATTCGTAAACATAGCATCGTCAAGCTGGTTACGAAGTGGTTGGGCAGTTATGGTGCAGAAGCTTATATTTCAAAGCCCGAATTTAAAGCTTCGTCAATTTTCGAGGAGGGTCTAGTTGTAATCGAATTAAATAAGACTGAAATCTTTTTCAATAAACCAATATATGTTGGTATGTGCATCCTCGACTTGGCTAAAACAACCCTATACGATTTTCATTATGGCTATATGGCTCCTCAGTTTAAGGATGATTGTACAGTCTGCTACACTGATACTGATTCACTTATATATGAGGTATGTTTCTCTGACTTGTATGAAAGTATTAGGCTAGATGCCCCCAAATACTTTGATACAAGCAATTATTCAATCACAAACCCATACAACATTCCCAATACTTTCAATAAAAAGGTATTGGGAATGATGAAGGATGAAAATAGTGGAAGCATTATGACTGAATTTGTGGGCCTAAGATCTAAAATGTATGCCGTTCGTGTAGAGGGACAAGACGCCATGAAAAAATCTAAGGGGGTTAAAAAAGGCGTGATAAAAAATAAAATATGCTTTAATGATTATGTTGTCTGCCTTAACAGCGGCGAAAACATGAAAGTCGATCAAAATTTGATCCAATCATGTAAACATATTGTTAATAGCATCACCCAAACAAAAATTGCTTTGAATCCTCATGACGATAAACGATTTTTGCTTGGTACTAATTATAAAACGCTTCCATGGGGTCATTATAGCATTATGGATTACTCTACTAATTAGCATTAGTATTGTAATCATAATTTTTTATTAAAATTATTAGATTTAATATTTTAGTTTGATAAAATATTCGATATAAAAAATAATGCTTGTTCAATCAATGTTATATTCTAAGATTTAAAATATTGTTAAATAAAATAAATGTCCATATAAGGAAAGACGGAATTGTTTGTGTTTTTACTCTAGACAACTCTATAAAATTCATCATCCATATTTGATTTCAACACAAATTTCACAACCAAGTCCAAGGCTAACCAAAATGTTGTGTATGGTAAGAAATTGTAGAGTAACCTAAAATTCATATTTGTGTTATCGCATTATGTTTACGTGTTTAAGCTAAGTACATCAAGCGTATGCTATTATATGCGTCACACATTTTCTCTATGTTCGGCTTATCAGCATTTTAGTTTTTGGATCCTAATGTGAAATATTTCTTTCTAAAATACTTGGCAAATAAATTATTTGTATGCTAACAAAGCCTTTAAATATAGTAAATAACAAATTGATTTTTTTCTTTTTTAATTTTATTTTATTCAGGTTGTATATAAATATGCATAAAATTATCGAATTATACATTTCTAAAACCGGGTATATCATCATTCTCCTCAATATAATGAAAATTACAGTCATCATCCATCTCATATTTTTTAGAGTTAATCTGAGTAGTTTGCCGTTTTGCTCCTTGATCCTGGGGTTGCAGATTTTTACAATAGACCTTCATATATTGCATGTTCAATACAATCACATCGTTTTCTTTCTCAAACGCAATCATTTTTCGAATAATCGGTTGGACAATATTATTGCTGTAGTCCTTTGTAATACTTTTATCATTTAGTGTGGTATTATGCTCTATGGCACCAATCATATGTTTATTATTTCGTCCAATATATTTAAAGTCTATGATTATTAGTGCTGCCTCGTCACCAACATTCTTTAGCGCCTTTTTAGCATATTGTATAAACGTGTCAGAATGCCGCTTTTCCAATAAAAATTTTTGAGCCTCTATACCAAAATTATGTTGTTGGAATAATGCTAGATACATCCCATCCATCACAAGGTTGAACTGTAGCATGAATGTGGGCTTATCAGAAACAATTTTTATATTATCTGTAGACGGCTGTATATTCGAAATTTGTTGTTGCTCTGACTGCTGTGGTTGAGTAGTTTTAGTTGGATCCACAGATTTACAATCATTATTGCTGGTCCTCTTACAACTATTCACTGCATGACGCCTCATGTTACGTGCACATACAAATGATTTTTCGCAATTTTTGCAATTAAAATTCTTCATAATGTGGAGCTCAATTTATGTCTGTTGCCTGGATAAATGTTGTGTGTTGACTGGATGACTATTGATGATCAACTAAATACATATATACTCACAGAGCAGATGATATATTATCTATGCAATATCATGTTGTGAACTATAATATAAGGAAAATTAAAATTTGGTGCTTTTGATTTTAAGTGAATTAGGCCTAATGGGCATACCACTATAAAAGACACGCATATATCCCCACCTCATGGGTGGTGTGGAAAAGGGTAAATCCAAAATAAAAATTTGTATAGCCATCTAGCTATTTATAATTTTCTCGTTTTTGATCTACTGTACCTACGACGTAGACTTTATTAGAAATATTTTCGTTTCTGCCCCACTGTACCTTCGTCGTAGGCTTTATTTACTTGAGGGTGCATAATCAATGTCATAATGACGTCATCGATGTTTTGCAGTTAAAGTTTATGAAAAAAATTGCGGTTAAGCTAAGTACATCAAGTGTATGCTATTATATTTATATATTATCTGCTAGGCTTATCACCATTTTTACGGAGTAAATTCTGATATCATATTTTTTGTATGAAATGATTAATCAACAAAACAAAATTTTTGGAAACCACAACATTTGCTGTAAACATAAAATCACAATGATATTTTTACTGAGGTGTGAAATATTTAATCACAAAACAAAATATTTTGAAAACCGCAACATTTAATTAGAAGACAATATTTTCTAAACCGGAAATCGATTTCGATTTCATCATTCGATGACGTCACTTCCGGTTTGACGCACTTTTTGTGAATTTAGACCTCCATAGTAAATATATATGGGATTTTGCGCCAGAAACCTCATAGGTATACTACTCTTCGCACATTATGCTTGACAGAGCCTTATATGGTATGGATGGGTTATTCCACGATAGTTGGCACAGAAACTCGGGTCACCTTTTTTAAATATGAGACATAGTACACTGAGACTCCAATCGCCGGGCATGCATTCATCTAACCAAATTTTGCTAATGAGCTGATGCATGCACCTTGTCAGCTCATTGCCGCCAGCCTTAAACAGATCCGCCGGTAACCCATCGGCTCCTGCGGCTTTGTTGTTCTTAATCGTTGTTGTTTGTAATCGACGTCATCGTCCATATTGTGATCGATTGTCCCATCGTCATCGGATATCTCTGGTACTAGTAGCGCGGAGAAATGCTCTCTCCATATTCCCAACATGCTCTGCACATCTGCGACGAGATTTCCGTCCTTGTCTTTACAGAAGGGGGCCTTGAACCATGTCCATTAGTTCCGTTTTTAACTTTTTGGTAGAATTTTCGGGCTTCGTTCTTCCTTCTGTATGTCTCAATTTTCTCACTCTCGCGCTTTCTCCACTGTCGTTTCTTACGCCGCGGCAAAGTCAATCAGTCTCATACCGTTGTCGGAACTGTCAGCATGTAGACTGAAATTGCCAATAGTTGGATTAAACACATTCTCCCTTCCTACTTTGGCATTAAAATCTCCTAGTACAATCTTAATGTCATGGCCAGTGCAGGAGCTCATAGAATATGTCTTTGGCATCATCATCTTTCTCTTCTGTCGGGGCATGCACACAAATTAGGGAAATATAAAAATATTTCGCTTTTATGCGGATTGTGGCTATACGTTCACTCACAGGATAGAACCTAGATACTAGATGTCGCAGTCTTTTGCCAACTACAAATCCGCAACCAAATTCATGTTTTTTTTCATGGCAACTGTAGTATATATCGCAGATTCTTTTTCTTTTGCAGCCATGTCCTGTCCATCGCATTTCCTGGATAGCGGTAATGTCAGCCTTATAACTTTCGAGGACATCTGCCAGTTGGATACTTGCACCGGATCTATACAGAGTTCTTACATTCCAAGTGCATATCCGTAAATCGTGGTCCTTATAACGTTTGCTGGGGTCGTCAACAAATAGGGGTTGTTTATGTTTTCTGTTTCGTTTTTGTATTTTCACAGCCATTATGAACGGTGGCGGGAGGCAAACCCAGTCCACCGGGTTTTTGCATTTTACCTACTGCCAGGATATTTGATTGCAGCCGCCCATTATGGATCAGACGCTGACCAGGATGCGATATGTTGAACCTGGATTTTCTTCTTCTAGTTTCTATCCGCCGTTGGCCCGTATGTTTGGCTCATCCGCCTTCTAAGGACAAAAGAATATGCCCGATTGTTTGATGAGCTTCAGTGACATCAGTCACCTACTAAACCTGATTTGATGCTCATTTATGATAGTTACTAACTTCAAATCGATATATCTCGATTCCTAGATGTGACCCAGCGAAACGCCGGGCCACGTATAACTTGTTTTTGACCGATATAACATTTCCCGTTGGTTTCATCCCATCCCGATTTGGACTGTCGCATAGTGTAATTTAACTATTAATAGAAAATACGAAGAGAACATAATCCGATGTGATGGATTGATAATTTTCCACATATCCACACTTCAATTGATATCATTATGGCACAACATGTTTGTGTTTTGGTCCTAAATACATATTCGGCTATTTATAATTTCCTAAGTGGGAAATTTGGAAAACGAATATCGAGAGAAATACAACAATTTTTTTTTAACTGGCGTATACATACGGGTCCAGGCGTCAGTTGGTTGTTTAATTTGGTCGTATAATGACGATGACCGATATATAATGGTATAAATGTGGAACGGATATAAAATGGAACGGATTCGGAACCTATGGTATATATTCCTTTTTTTTTTTTGAATATTTATCGTGACCGTACTAACATTTATAACGGGGGAGAAACTCAGAAATTATGTGGCAAAGGCTAGCGACTTAAGCTACTTTGCGTTACTACTTTAGCATTAAAATCTCCTAGTAGAATTCTAATGTCATGGCCTGGGCAGCGGTCATACGTTTCCTCTAGAAGCTCATAGAATATGTCTTTGGCATCATAATCACAGGTGAAGAATTATATGAGTGCGTCCCAGGTGTATCGAGAGGCCAAAGCGGACAATTTTACTTTTAGATCACCATTGGCTAAAGAGATTGTAGTTCATCGTCTGTTCCAGAGAATTTTTATAGACTTCTTGGGTACATACCTCCGGTTTAGGAACGGCAATTGCTACATTTTCGTAATTCTGGATCACCTGACCAAGTTTGAAATTCTGAAGGCTATGCCTAAGGCTGGCAGTAAGAATGTAATACACTTTCTGATTACCTACATGTGTCATAAGTTCGGCGTGCCTGAGACCATTGTCTCATACAATGGGAAACAGTTCGAATCGAGAATTCACCGATTTTGTCATCAACTTTGGAGTGAAGCATTATCGCACAGTGATACATTCTCGGCAAGCAAATGTGTCGGAACGAGTGAACCAATCTGGTCTAGTTTCCATCAGATCATACATAGAGGAAGATCATCACGTGCGGGATAGCCACTTGTCAGAGATATAATGTTCCCTGCGGTCGTGTGCACACAGCGCGATAGGCGTGACGCCTTAGTTCGCGTTGTTTGTAGTTAACTTGGTGACCCACGGAAGCATGTACAAGTTGGCTAGGCATTTGAAGAACTTGGCCGATATGGGAGAAGAGCAAGTGCCCAATTCCTTGGACTATAAATTAATTCGAGCTCGGCTACAAGACAATCTGCACAAAGCGTATGAGAGGAATGGGATGCATATTCCCGGACCGGAAGTGTACAGACGTAACTTCCAGCAAAGTTGTTTTAAGGATAACTTCAATGCTAAGTTGGCGAAATCCTTGAAATGTCGGATAGTAAACCTAGTTGGAAATAGCCTGTACGAAGTTGAAGACCTGCAGGGTAAATGTTTGGAGGTATTTCACGCCAAGGACCTGAAACTAAAAGTTTGCCGGTAGTCAAGTAAAGGCGACGAGTTGAACCTTACCTGAGTTTTAATTATGCCTATTGACAGTAACAGGACATGGGTTCGAGCGTTTGGTGCAGTGAATTAGTGTTCGATAGCTAAGTGAGTTTGGCCCAAATACCTTTACAAGTACCTGTTGATAGTGTATGTGTCCGCGCAAGCGTGAGATTAAATGATGTTTGTGTAAACAAAATGTACCTTAAGGTAGGAGTTTGGCTGAAAGTAAGTAGAACTCGCCTATTCAATATTGAAATAAGACTTTAGTATTGAAAGATATTTTGATGTTTCATTTCAGCTAGCAACAGTCAAGTCTCCTACATTCGGACAGCACGACCCTAGACTTAAATAGCAACACCTACTGCAATGGCGAACATTATAGAATGCAGCGTGTGCCTGGTAACGTTGACGGAGTTAGATGGGATAATGTCACGAGACGTGGAGAGTACGGGACAGGGTGGATTGTCCAGAATGCCACTTCGAAGGCAACGATACATGCCGTGTGTTTCTTTGCTTCGGTAGAGGTGAAGTAGTTCCTGATTGGGGAGAGCTACAGACACTCCGGCGAGAGACTCAAGCTAATCAGCTGTGATATATCACCACCGAAGCTGAAGTGACTCGCGTGCAATCCCGTCTCGGCCACCTGCAAGAGTAGTACGATTTTCACTTTACATTTACTGGTAAAGACCTGGCGGTTGCACGCACCTTCACAAGTCGAGATTAACGAGCTACGAGTGCAATTTGAGGCAGCCCAGATGCTGGACTGGAGCAGAATGAAATTCGCCTGCCGCAGCAAGACGAAGAGTCCGAGGTCAGGAGTCGACGCTTCGAGGAGGGGCAGCCCAGCTCCAACGCCAACTGAAAGAGGTGCGGCGCCAAATTCTGCATCATTCTGCAACAGGAGCTTTCCAAGGCCCGCCACGAAGACATCATGATGCAAAACAAGACGCCAGGACAGGCAGTAGCGAGGGTATCCATCTACCATATTCAGTGGTGGACGACCCTTTGCCGAAGCTGAAGAAGATCTTCGAACAGATATGCATACTCTGCAGCGCCAAAGACTTGGAGATTGTGTCTACGACAAAAGTCAGATCACCCTCGAGTGCAGACAAAGTTCAGATCACCCTCGAGTGCAACACACCAGCACTCAAGTTCGAGCTACTCAATCGCTTCAGAGGCTCCGAGGCAATAGCCGAAAAGCGTTCCGACGGTTGCAGATCTGCGATAGTGTAGCAGCAGCGATCTTATACAAAGCGGTGACCCGACGCGTGTTCGGAAAAAGGGGTATTCGCTTCCTGAAGATTGTGAATGACCAGGCCATCATCCAACTGACCGGTGAGGAGGCGCCTCACGAGGTGGAAGTGGAGCAGTAGCTGGGGGCACTGATAGATATGTTGCCGCAAACATCACGTGGCGGAAGTGAAGCCGGTGCGACCGACAGTAGAGAGTGTTAGAGGCGGAAGAACGGTCAAGGAGAGAGATGAAATGAGAAAACCGCGGAGGCAAGTAGTCTCCAACCAAGTACGAAGGAACCCCAGCAGAAATGGGGTGATGCGAAGGAGAGGTCTGACGGGTGTATTTTGCCTGGGAGCGATGACTGGACTTCCAGATGGTGGCATCACAACGACTGAACTTGGGACAACACTCGTTTCTCTGTTAGCTTTCCCACCCATCCTTTGATGAGGGCATCGTTAGGATGCTTGGGTTTGTGGCAACTCCATATGAGCACAAGTAACCAGTGCCACCTAGTGACATCAATCGCTAGTCAACAACCACCTGTCAGATGTACCACATCTATCAGCGATGGTTCCATAATGACAGGGTTGTGTTCCGTTTGTAAATGATGGTGGTTT
Organism: Phaonia tiefii; assembly: GCA_963931995.1. NCBI lineage: Eukaryota > Metazoa > Arthropoda > Insecta > Diptera > Muscidae > Phaonia > Phaonia tiefii. The sequence continues at coordinate 218,698,416 of OZ008369.1, forward strand.
TTCTAAAAAATATTTGGCACATTACACACATGTAAGAACCAAATACACGAACCAATAGGGAGCAACTGCAAGAAATTCCAGAATAGCAGCAGTACCAGGCGGCGCCTAGCATCTTCATCTATTTTGCCTCAACCGAGGCTACATAGAAAAGTACAGGGCATTATTGGGCATTCTGAAAATTCCAGTCGCACAAGCATACCGCGTGTGTCAAGTGATTAAAGTATTTATTAAAACTGATTGTTCCCAGATTCCCAGAGCAACCAGTAAATTATCCCTGACACAGGTCCCACAACGTAACGGTAAGCTTGTTGTGTGAAGTAATGATAAGTGTACTGACTTTGTGCCTTTTTTATCTCGTCACAGAAATTTTCGTCATGCCGGCCTACGGCGAAACACTTTCCGGAGCGACCTCCTGCCTCTCGAAATCGTCGATCACGTCAAGTTTCGACAACCCCCGGAAGAACCTAGTATTTCGCGCCGGAGGTGCATTAAACGAGATCATCCACCACCAGAATAATAAGTGCGTTTTTTTACCCCGCTACAGCTAATTATAGCTTAATTTCCCACTTAAATTAAATTCCGCGTTGACCAATGACAATGTTGCTACATGTTCAATTTCAAAAAATTACACCAAAAATCTTTTAAAATCATTGCATTTATATGTTGTTATAATTTCTTGTGAATGAAAATGTTATCAAGAAAGAAAGACTCAAAAACAGAAATTTTTAAAATGATTTACCCATGGTGAGTTCATTTAAATTATTTTATTTAATAGAAGTCTACGTATATTTTTATAACTCTAAATTTGAAGGATAGATATATATGTATGTAGATAGATTTGCTATTTAAAACAGAAGTGGTATTAAATTTACAACGCGCGGTATATGTTATACATATTGATTATGGTAGAATTATCTATTAGGTATTACAGACCTGCACAAGTGCGCTTGAAACGGTTTCAAGCCTATTTGTTATTTTCCAAGCCAAGTGATTGTTTTGATTCTTCGAACAAGACATGTACGCAACAACGGTGTTGTTTTGGTAAAGAACCAAAACAAAAGGAAGAGAGCTTAAGAGCCAAAAAGTGTGAGTTTTGATTAAAACAGTGTTTTGTAAAACAAGTGCACTTGAATATATTATGCACGGCAGTAAATGATTCAAAATAAAATTTGTAACTGCGAAAGCGTTTTGCATAAAAACAACAAAGTGAACTTTTTAACGAATTTCAATTTGGTTTTTGTTTTCTATGTAAGCAAAACTAACAGTACCTATGTAGTAACAGAATGAATGTGTAATTATTAAGTTAAAGTAATTAATTGAAGTAAAATCATGTTTATACTGCACTCGAAATCTAGGGATATCTAGATTTCGTGGCCTAAACATCTGATTTTCAATACACAAACCAGCTGTTCCTGTGAATGAAATCTAGACAATCGAGATTTCGGTTGCAGCATAAAATTCAGTAATTAAATGATGAAGGTAATTTTGTTCTCTAATTAAGAAAATTAAGTAAAATAAATGAAGTTAGCATAATTTCATTTCATTTTAATTTTGCTTCTCCCCCACGTACAAAATCGACAGCAGTGTTTGTCTAGCAAAATAAGAAAAGGTAGACTTCAAATCATTCAAATGATTTACTGCATTCATTGACATGGCAGGTGTTATTATTGTTTTGGTTTTGAGATAAGAGAGCTTAAGAGAGCTTATCGCGAGCAAGAGGTGTTCTTAGTTTGGTTTGAAAAAAACAAAACATAAACAATGCACGTTTTGTTTCTCCTCACGTTAATGCAAAACTGTTATTTTTGTCTCGAATGCCTTACAAGCATTGCTCACTGCAGTAAGTCATTTGTTGTGTTAGTAAAGCAAATGCATTTGATCAGAGCTCTATTAGGTATAGTCGTTTAAACAGGTGATTTAATTTTTTCGATGGCATTTTTCGTTTCACTTGTCAAACTTGTACATATTTGTACATATTTTGTTTTTATACTTTTGTATTTTTGGGATATATTTTTTTGTGTAGAGTTTGCCAGCTGAAACGAATGAACAAAAACAAAATGTCTGTTGTTGCTGTCTACAACAACAACAACATCTGCGGTTACCAAGTTTTTTTTGGTACTGGCTACAAACGTGTTGCCGTATCGCATATTTGTTCACCCATTCGATAGTTTTTTTTAAAGTCATAAGCGGCAATAGCTTAATGGAATAAAAATCAGCCCTAATATCAGTAAATATAACAGTGCGTTCCACGAGATCATCCCCCAATCAAACAGTATCAATAAATATAACAGGGCCTTCAATCATTATTCTACCTTATAACAAATCACACCAGTCAAAGGCAAACCGGCAATTCCACCAACGCCCACGGGCGCACCTGTCAAAGCCAAACCGGAATTTCATAACCTAGTCGACATCTCAATAGCAGGCTCCAAATATACGTAGCAGCAATAGCCAGCATCCACAGCAATGGACAAATTTCAACCAACTCAAGAGACAATCCATCATCCGATAAGCCTCTCTAGAGGCAAGGTATGGTTTCAGTTGGCGCTAATACATTAACTCCTCGGAAGCAGGGGGGTTACTATGTAACTCGATTCGAAGACTAAAACTACTCGAAAGCTATTTTCTATTCGAATTTGAAATGGTACCATGTAAAACTTACGGATCGACCAAAAAGTGTGGCCACACAATGGCAGTACTTTCGAATAAAAATTTTATTGAGTTGGCAATGCTTTTTGTCAAATGTCAATTCACTTGGTAATTATTCAAGCAACAGATTTTCAGGTGCAGAAACAATTGAGCAGCAAAATTTAAAAAAATAAAACAAATGGATTCTGTTGCGTTGTGGTTTAAAACTGCAAACGAACGTGATGAACGGAGAGGATGCTTTGCAAATAAAAGGTAAAATGTTGTCTTAGCTTTGTAAAGAATTTCAGACTTTCCAAGGAAGCTTTCAATTACGTACTGGAAAGCTTAAAGGATGTGTTACCCCAGTCCATGCGATCAACGGCAGTAACACCAGAAATAAAGTTGGCCACAACATTAAAGTTTCTTGGACAAGGTGGATACCAACACCAAATTGGTCAAGATAGGTTCGCTGGACTGGCACAGCAAACAGTCTCAAATTGTATCGCCGAAGTTTGTGATGCCATTGAGCAGGTGTTGTGTCCACGGCACATACATTTTAATATGACTGAATATGAGAAACAAAGTTCTAAAAGGTATTTTTATGCTAAATATGGAATACTTGGTGTAATCGGAGCGGTGGATGGAAGTCATATTCAGATGGTGCGACCAGCTACAAATGAACATCTATTTTCAGTAGAAAATTAAAACACAGCATCAATGCAATGGTGGCAAGTATTACATTCCTTAGTAAAATATTTTTTGTAAACTTCCAATAATATACAAAAAGTATAATGTACATATTTATTTTAAAAGTAGATTTGTGACCACAATATGACAAGTGGCGACAATTCTTCATGGGTAATAGGTAAGTAATGTGATTTTCTGTTCGATGTCTGTGCATGTTAAGTAGTTGTATACTAACGTACGTATAATTTCAGGCGACTTAGGATATCCATTAGAACCTTGGATACTTACACCCTACCGTAATGCACCTGAAAATTCTCCAGAAAGTCGTTACAATGAATATTTTTCTAAGTCGAGGTCGATTATTGAAAGAGTGTTCGGAGTCCTAAAAGGTCGATTTAGATGCCTGCTTGCAGCAAGAGAACTCCACTACTCGCCAACAAAGGTAGCGCAAATTTTAAATGTATGTTGCGCTTTACATAACATTTGTATTAAGTATAATGTTGTTCTGCCAGAATGCGAAGATACTTTTGACGACGGGCATGAAGATGAAGCTGTACCAGAAGAATATCACGATACTAACAGTGAATTATGAAGAATAGCTCAAGCGATCAGAAATCAAATAAAAACCAGTTTAAACTAATTCATCAATGTTTATTAAATGCTACGAAATGCTTAAATGTTGACTTAAAATTAAAATTCACTCTAAATAATAAAAAAAAATTAACTTTCAATTCAATGGTATATAAACATTTCATTAATTTAATGAGCTCTGCAATTCGAACATTTGTCGTTTCAGTTCCAGCTTTGAGCGCTTCAATTGTTGGTTTTCGATCTCCATTTTAAGTTTGTGTTCGAATTTCTGTTTTGCCAAATCGTACTTTTTTTCTTTAAGCTGCAATTTCTTCCGACTCTGGCTTACTAAAGATTTTAAATTGTCGTTTATTTTGCGCAGGACTTTAATAGAGTTCTGTTGATAGTCTATTTGGTTATCTACCTGTATATTTAATAGCTGTCTTTCGCTGACAACACGACGGTTTCGGATCGGAGGGCAAGGTGTAGACGATCGAAGCGCTGATGAGCATTGAGGCGGAGAAGTGGGCGAAATGTTCTGATCAGGTATTGAACCATTGATTGCTTCCACAAGAAGTTCGCCTTCCACGTTTGATGGCTCTGTCGGGTGATCAGCAGTCGTGGGATTTTTTGCGCCGAATTTTTTTACTTGCAGTACTTCGACTGCTTCTCGCATATTTAGGAGTTCAATTGCCCTCTCTTCTAGCGGCGATATTGTGCACAATCTAGGTGGACCGCCGTGGACCTGTGCGCCGGAAAAATTTTGCTTAATTTTTTCGCAACTTCGCCTTTAAATTGTTTTTATGATCAGACCAAACCTGTAAAACAAATTAATAATCTGTAGAAGATTATAAAATATCTTGTTTGCGTAACATAACTTCTTCCAGCCGGGTACGTCACGTATTGGTGGCCCTAAGATGTTTAGATCATTTTCTAAGCGCTTCCATAAACTTTGGGATTTTGCCTTTGCCTCTGTCGTTTTTAAGTAATCCTTTGACATATCAGGGTGCAACGTCATAAAATTGATCATAGCTTCGAATTGGCACTGTTTTGTGTTTGTACTTTTGTTGGGCGATTCCCTTTAATCAATTTAATTTGTAATTTATGATAAAAAAAAAAATCGAAAAAAAAATATAAGGAACTTACATTTCTGTACCCTTTCGCCAATTTAATTGCAAACGAATAAAAATATGAAGAAACGAGCACTTTTGACATTCACAATCGAGTTGCATAGTTGCCACTTATTCGAAAGTCGGGTAAGAAATCCGATTATCGAGAATTGTTCATTCGAATTCGAGATACATGGTGGCAACAATTCGTTTGTATAGAGTGCCGCTTAAAATCGTTTAATAGTTCCGCATACAAAGTCGCGAAAATTAGTTTAGCATGGAATAAAAAACAGGCTTAATGTTGCCCGATAAAATGGCATATTTCTATCATTTTGTTTGTGTTATTTGTTCTACCTTTTGTAGGGGCGCAAGGGTAAATTAGACGGCTTCAGTTAAATTCGCTTACATTCTCAAACAAAGTGGTCGAATATCTGTTAAGCGGGAATAACGACAAAACCATTTGTGTTGCTACCCATTTGACTTGTGTGTAAAGAGAGTGGCTTAAAATTGCAGAACATCGCTTAAATTTCAATATACTTTGCGTAAAAACTATCGTTTTCATTCAGTTGTATGATAGCTTTCAATGAAGCAGGTCGGTGTCGCTGTGTTTTGTAAACACAAAAACAAAACACATTAACTTGTATGCCAGCTCTCTAGCTTTATTGGGAAACCAAAAACAAAACTGTTTTTTTTTGAAATATTTTCAGTATACATACTTGGAATATTTTTCGCTTAAGAGTCCAACATAATCAAACACGCTACCGACGACGACGTTTTGTTTACATAGATTTCTTATGGCAGTGAAAAATCGCCACGTAAATCCGCTGAGTCTGACGACTCGTCGCTAGAATATAATCTTTTCTAATTTCTTGGCGGCGTTCTCACGAATCCTCTCAATTGAGAGAATGGAGTTGCCACATTTTCACAAAAATCATAAGAGCAACCAACACATACATATTACGCTTGTTTTTTAATTCCCCGCTAAACTATTTTTTTGACGACTTTGTATGGGGAGCCGCTTAAAATCGCTTAATATCGCTTAGCTCCCCATACAAAGTGGTCGAAAATTTGATTAGCAGGGAATAAAAAAAGGCTTATTATGATACAAAAGAAAAGGGGATGAAAATTATATAATGAGCCTGTTTTTTAGTCCCTGCTAAACAAAAGTTTCGACCACCTTGTATGCGGATCTAAGCGAAATTAAGCGATTTTAAGCGGCACACCATACAAAGTCGTTGAAAAATTAGTTTAGCAGGAATTAAAAAACAAGCTTATTGTTAAACACAATACAATTAAAGTAAATGAAAAATTGTTAAAAGCTGGAAAAACAATTAAAATTTTGCGCATCAATAATAAGCTTGTTTTTCATTCCCCGCTAAACTAATTTTCCGACGGCTTTGTATGGGGAGCCGCTTAAAATCGCTTAGCTCACCATACAAAGTGGTCGAAAAATTAGTTTAGCAGGGAATAAAAAAACAGGCTTATTGTTTCCAAACTTTCGAACATATTCCTGAAAACAGCGGCAACTATACGCGACGCAGAGAGAAAAAATAAACTGAAGTCGCCAGACGCTCTCTCTCCCATTTCGTTTAGACACTGGACTCATAGAGTCCAAACAGAACCAGACACGCTTCAGACGACGACGAAAAAATCCTCAGCGTCTAAACGAAATGGGAGAGAGCGTCTGGCGACTTCAGTTTATTTGTTCTCATTGCGTCGCGTATAGTTGTCACTCTTTTCAGGAATTTGTTTCAAAGTTTGGAAACAATAAGCCTTTTTTTATTCCCTGCTAAACTAATTTTTCGACTACTTTGTATGGGGAGCTAAGCGATATTAACCGAATTTAAGCGGCTGTCCAAAGATTCCATGCTAAACTAATTTTGCGACTACTTTGTATGGGCAGCTAAACGATTTTAAGCGGTACCATATATAAAGTGGACGAAATATTAGTTTAGCAGGAATTGAAAAACCAGCTTATTATTGAAGTGCAAAATTTAAATTGTTTTTCCAGCTTTTAACAAATTTTCATTCACTCTAATTGTATTGTGTTTAACAATAACCTTGTTTTTTTTTTTAAATTCCTGATGAACTATTCTTCGACGACTTTGTATGGGGTGCCGCTTAAAATCGCTTAATATCGCTTAGCTCCCCGTACAAAGTGTTCGAAAAATTAGTTTAGCAGGGAATAAAAAACGGGCTCTCTTATATAATATCCTTGCATCTGACAACTTCGTTCAATTCATTCTTTTTTTGTTTTTTATTATTAAAAAGAAGTTCAATTACTTCATTTGTTTCTTTTCTAACACTTCTTTTATATCGGTTAGGCATTTTTAATTTATTTTCAGAAAATATTAATTATTACCTGTTATTATACCTTTTATTTTTCAACACAACACTATAACACTTCCACTCTCTTTGAAGTTGAACACTGAATGCAAAACACAAAACGAATTTGGCAAAAAATTAATCGTGACTTGTTGCCAGTTTTCACCAAATCAAACACTTAAAGCAAAACACACAACATATTTGTAATCAAATGAAGCGGCACCTGTTGACAAATTTCACGTTCATACTTAAAAACCATGCCAATCATACCGGCACTTGTTCATATATATAGTTTTCGTGTGCATACATACGAACAGTGCAGAAACTGTTGTGAATCCACTATTGTCGTAATATTATTCTCAAGTGGTATTGCAGTTTTATTTCTATATGGTATGTTGGGTACATGCGCCACTACATATGTATACCACCCATAAAATCAGGTTTCGGGGATGAACAGAACTGAAAGCTGATCACGCAAGTAGATGTACATAGTTACTGTCTAATGTCTTTAGCATGATAGTTGCCAATCGGTGCTCCCCGGAGATCTTCGAGCTCATAATAGGAATTACCTAGCTTCGTCGGACTCTAGCTTTTAAGAAGGTTGGCGCCAATTTTGAGTTATACCCATATTTAAAATTACTCAATTTAAAATTACGCCTGAAAACTTCCTGGCCTACATCTAATGTGACACCTCTCGATCGCAGATTATATGCCTTTTCGTTACGTTCAAACTGCTTTCGCATAGATTCCGAAGCTTTGGTTCGAATAACGTTCATAGAGTCATTGCGATTAAACTGGATCGACCGGTCCTCAAGCATATTTAAATTCCGCAGTAATTGATATTGTTTTAACGGGTTAGAGGGAGAGGGTTGCATAGGGTTAATCAACTTTACCGTCCATATATGCCTACATATATGTAATTCCAAATAAAGTAAATAGGGATTTTTGGGAAACGTTACAATATAGGTTAATTTATTGAAATTCACAACACATATACTATAATTTTAGGGTTAGGGTTTTAGTTCATAAATTCGTGTTAAATTTTGAGTATTTTAGTTATTCACTATGCTATTTTATTCAGCTTTTTAACTAATTTTAAATTTTAACTTTAGAATTAAGATTTTAACTTTTGTTTTACAATTTTCACTACCGTTTTAGGATTTTAACCTTAGTTTTAAGATTTTAGCTTTTGATTTAGAATTTAGTTTTAGTTTTAGAATTTAAACCTTCCTTTTGGGTGACTCTATGTTTTGGTGTTGTTCACAAAAATTTCACTCGAACAGGTCATTGTAGTACTGCTTGAAGTTGGTTGCCGTTGGTGATAGAAATATCAACAGCTGATGCACCCCATCATTGTTACCATTGTACACTGACGTGAACAGATATGTAGAACCATTCGTAATCATATGCTGACCAAAGAACATAAAATAGGGTGATGTTCCAATCGAAGTATGTAAAGTAGATCTGAGAGCGCAAAAAATCTTACTTAAATGTATGTCCCAATCTTTCTGGTCGGGTTGGATGTATGCCTTTAAAGCGGAAATTACTGATCGGTTAACACGTTCTGAGGCATTCGCCTGAGGTGAATGTATAGCAGTGTATACGTGCTTAATTCCGTAATGCTGTCATTAAATTTGTGTGCCTTGAACTGAGTACTTTTGTAGCTTTTGGAAACACCTACTCGTTTCAGTTGTTTTCCCCATTGGTGGGCTCATACAGTAGTTGGGGCGTTTAGTAGTTTTACATATGTCGCAGGAATTTATGTTATTTTTGACATCATTTACCAAATTTGGCCAAAAATAAAATCTTCTGATTCTCTCCAACGTTTTGCCTATACCGGAATGAACAGAGAATGGATCATCGTGGTGTTTTCTCAGTATATCAGGAACTAATCCCACAGAGTGTTCCGTTCTCCGGTACAAGTATCCGTCAATAATTTTTAAGTCCGGAGTGGCATTTGTACTTAATGCAACCCTTTTCAGTAAGCCTGTGTATTCATCCGAATTAAAATGTACACACCACAATAGAATTTCAGTCTAGGAAATCACCAATAGTATTACTTGTGATACCTAGCTTAACTCAAGATTTGATACTAGGAGTCGATTTTTGGAAATCGTTTGGTCTTCTTCCACCGTCTTTGTCTTCCTCCATTAATATGTCTGTGTGTGGCTTATCTTGCAATGAGATCGAGAGTCAGACGACACTTACATCTCAGTAACAATTCAGATTACAACAAGTAATCAATATTTTCCCCTCATTTACCAAAGAAGGACTTGGTAAAACAAACGCTATCATCCACGTGATTGATACCGGAGAAGCTTAGCCCATAAAGCAAAGACATTTTCCTGTGTTGCCAGCGATCGAGAAACTTATTTACGATGAGCTTGATAGAATGATATCCATGGGTGTAATCGAAGAATCGACTAGTGCATGGTAGTCTCCAGTAGTTTTGCATAGAAAACCAGCCAAGAATCGTTTATGCCTGGATAGTAGAAAATTGAATGCCGTAACCATTGGAGATGCCTAACCGCTTCCTCAGATCGATGGCATCTTAAGCCGTTTACCAAAGGCAGAATATATAAGCAGTCTTGATTTAAAGGACGCGTTTTGGCAAATACCACTCGATCCATCATCGAAAGATAAAACTGCATTTACGGTTCCTGGGAGACCAGTGTATCACTTCTGTGTAATGCCCTTTGGCTTCTGCAGTGCACCCCAGACAATGTCCAGGCTAATGGATAAAGTGATACCAGCGTCTCTCCGGGCCGAAGTGTTTGTTTATCTGGATGATCTTTTGGTGGTATCTGCTTCATTTGAGCGTCATGTGGAAGTTTTAATGGACGTAGCTAGATGTCTACGCGAATCTGGACTGACAATTAATGTTGAGAACAGTTATTTTTGTTTGACAGAAGTCCGTTATCTTGGACATGTTGTGGGTAATGGGGTTATTCGTACAGACCCAGAGAAAGTATCGGCCATAACAGAATTTCCGACGCCGAGGTCTGTTAAACAAGTCAGACGATTTTTGGGTATGTCAGGTTGGTACCGGAAGTTCATTAGGAATTACGCTGCTATTTCAACGCCCTTAACTGACCTCCTAAAGGCCAGGCGTAAATTTGATTGGAACGAAGAACAACAGCGAGCTTTTTAAGAGTTAAAGACTATCTTAAGTACAGCCCCTGTTTTGCATAGTCCTGATTTCTCACCGCCATTCTATATTCACTGTGATGCTAGCAAAACGGGAATAGGAAGTGTATTGGTGCAGGAAAATGCGGAAGGCGAAGAGTTTCCGGTGGCATTTATGTCTAAGAAGCTCAACCAAGCCCAACGCAATTACAGTGTTACCGAACAAGAATGCTTAGCAGCGATGCTAGGTATAAACAAATTCAGGGCTTATGTCGAGGGTTATGAGTTTACGGTGATTACCGACCATGCCTCTTTGAAGTGGCTTATGTCCCAAACCGACTTAAATACTAGGCTGGCAAGATGGGCTTTAAGACTTCGAGGGTATCGTTTTAAAATGGAGCACAGAAAAGGCTCGCAAAATGTAGTTCCTGATTCACTATCCCGTGTCAATTCTGATGACTTGTCTTTTTGGTCTGTCTGAAGTAGAAAATGATAGTGGGGTCTTTGTTGATTTACGATCCGCACCATCGTTTAAATGGCGTTTCAGAGCTCAACAGATCAAGAGCTGTCTGTGAACCCAAACAAGATGCTGAAGCTCCCGTGTCCATCAAATCAACAAAGTTTCTATCTAATAATTTTCAGAAAGATGTTTCTGGAAGGGGTTGTGTTTACTACTGGAAATACCATGTCTTCTTCGCATATCTTGCAAGAAGAATTATCGCCTGCGGCAGATATCTCTTAATTGAGCAATTGAAATTATTGACATATTTAGGATTTCGTGTTGTATTTCAGGTGAGAGATCTGATCTAATATTTCAACTAGAGTCCTGTCAGACAAGTGTTGATCAAGTCTATCCACAAGATCTACAACAGACTCATAAAAGTTATCAAATGTCTCGCCAGATCTCTGTTTTCTATCCTTTAAACATCTACATAAATCAATCCACTGAAAATTAGGAAAAGACTTGTGAAACCTCCAGAACCAATCAGCCGCTTTCTCCTCAAATAATGTGCTTGCGTTCATACATAGAATTGTGAAGTTTCCGTTTAAAGTCTGCTTAGTTAAAGCTTCCACACGGTAGATGAAACTTTCCACTGGTAAACCTTTCGAACTACCCGTAAACTTCAGTTTCCAGTTGTACATTATTTGACTGACTCTGTCAGGTCTAAAAACTAAATCGGAAACTGTAGGATTAGAGCTTGTCTGAGACCGGTTAGCATTCGCAGAAGTGTTATGATTGGTAGGCAAACCTAACAATTGTTCTAAAGTTCGTTGTTCAACATCCGGCAAGCTTTGCATAACCGGGTTTCCATTGGCAGAAGGCGCTAAGGTGTTTGTTTATTTGAGGGGAAAAACCAGCCGATATACTTTCCCCAACAAGTTTAGACATCTCTCGAGTCAAAGTGTGTAGCATCTGGGATTGTTGTTCCCCCACTGCTGAGGACACAATTCGCTTTATGTATCCACCGGGGTCACTATGGGAAGAATTTGATTCCGCCCACTGGCTAGGACTTCCCCTCTCAACATCAGAAACGGCCTCAGAAGGTCTATTCGTATCGTAATACCCTTTTCACATTTACCGCGTTTCAGCTGAAACGCCGGCGTTTCGCTCTCTTTCGATGATTTCAGCGAAACACACTTTAATTGGCACTTATTTCCACACAAAAAAAACGCAAACATTATGCTCTTTTTACTGTAGTTTGTTTGAAACCACAGTAAAAATGAGAGAGAGACCAGTGTTGTACTCCAATAGTAGTTAAAAAAGCAGTAAAATGAAAAAATTTCCATTGCTGGTTCAAAGCAAATGTCAGAAAAATGAGGGGAAAAAACATCTGTTTGTTTACATTTCTAGTTTGCTTTGTGGTGGTAAGTACTTATTGCAATGGGATTTATGACTATAAATTAAATTTTTTCTTTTTTAATAATTACAGTGCAGGAAAATGGAGTCAACGCCGAATATAATGTGAGTATTATTAATTGTATATTGAGTTTTCATTATTATTGTGATTTGTAATTCAAGGAATCCAAAACACAAGTACAAAAAAAGAACCCCATGGTCGGACACGACTGAGGAAATGCTGGTGGAAATGTGGGAAGACAAGATTCTGCAGCTCCGCGGATAATAATTAATTATTTCTTTAAATGCATTCGCTGCTTTATCATACAATGATATAAACTCTAATATTGTACAAATTAAATTCATTTTTTGATATTATTTTATCTTTATTCACAAATATGCGTTTGTTTTGTTTACACTCAATACAGAAAACAGAAATGAGAAATGTCACATGAAACCACAGTAGTTTAAAAAATCACCATGGTTTCAAAATGATTTCAAAAGCGCGAAACGCCGGCGTTTCAGCTGAAACGCGGTAAATGTGAATAAGCTATAACTTTTTGCCTTTGCAGCCGATCTGGTTGTCATTGGTGAACTAGTTATCTGAGAAGCTGCGGAAGACGAAGACTCTTTGGAAATTTTTGTCTGACACACCGGGCATAAAGAATTTGATTTAACAAAATGAATAAGGTAAGCTTATGAAATATATGTCCACAGATGGTTTCTGCACTAATAGTGCTGCTAGTAATAGCATTATTGCATATAACACAAACGGGATCTGCACTACAATCACCAACTGCAGAATAAATATCTTCAGCACTTCTCTGAAGTGGCATGATGTAATTTAAATATAATACTCAGGAGCAGAATCCGGTATCCTACAAATATCCAAAAGCGAGTCGATAAAATGCAATAAATTTAAAGATATATAAATTATCTATAAAGATACAAAATATTCGACTACTATTATAAAACTGGCAAAGCCATTATCCCAAATAACAGTATTAACTAAAACCGGAAAAAGTTATTTAAAAATAATAAAAAAATCAATAAAAAAAAGAAAGCATATGCGAAAATGTTTAGTTCCACTAGTAACCGGAAGTGGTGTAAAGAAAAGATTAATTTTCTAGGCTTTGATTGTAAACGAGAAATATTATATAGGTAGAGCAGAAAATCACAAAGAAAAGTTGCGGTATATACGGGTTAAAACTTCATCGTTAATATTGTAAATTCCCAATATAAACCTAGTATTCTGAATAGATCGTTATTATACTTTGATTTAGGTCAGTATTGGAATAGCTTTTCCAAAAACTGAAATCTTTAAAATGAAATAATACAACAGTCTACTCATGAGAGAAATACATAAACAACATAATTCACTATTCGGTTTATCCGGAAGCACTTCTGCATTTCCCGCCATATAAATTCCAGTAACATTGAATTAAACCAATAAATTAAAGAAAAGAAAAAAATTAAGAAATATAGTAATAGAAATAAAAGTAAAGAAGAGATAACAGAGTGAAGCTGAGCAAATACTTTACTATATGTTAACCATATAAAAATAATATTTAATAACAACATAACTATAATGCGAGTTAATTTTGTTCGGGCCCCACGTTAGGCGCCATAATTTTATTTATGTAGCATACAACGGTTTGATTTTATTTTTTTTTTAAATTGAAAAGACAGTGGATGCATGCAGCTTTGCCAGCCTTATTACTCGTCGGTGGGGTGGGATCTTGCTATCCATCAATTTGCAACTGCTACTATAAAATTTTAAAGATATCCTTGCGTGCGAACTTAACAAGTGAAAAGAAATCAAGATAGACAGAAAGAAAATAGGAAAATCAAATATTTACCATCAACCAAAGCCAAAGTTGGTTTGTGCTGAAGGTGGTTATCGCACAAACAGTTTGTCCGCCCATCCTGTTTACTTAGAATCCACAAAAAAATATCTACAGTAATCCCAATTCAAAATTTCTTTACTCCGACTTCCGGTACTACAAAACTAAACAACTAAAACCTTAGTGCATCAAAAACATTACCGCAATTGGATTAAAACAAATTACCAAATTGAAGATTTCCATAATTCAAATTAATATACACATTTTATTCTTCATTATTCTAATATATTGTAAATGTTCTTTAATATTATCGTGATATAAGAACTAAGAACTTAAACGCAACTTTTAACAAATATTCGTAATACTATATCTTATGTGATAATTAAGATAAACAAACAAAATCTCAGAAGGGTAGCGAAGGGTTCTTGAAACTGAGTTTAAATATCACTGGAGTTTTCGAATTTATATACCGATAATCACTAGAGAACATCAGCTGTGAGGTCAATGTCCTCTTCCGTATATAATGTGAACAAGCAGTGAAAGAAAACAATTTAGGTATATGGTTTTCTTTCTCTATGGCTATTAGAAAACGCATGCACTTGAAAATATTTGCCAGCCAGGACGTAAGTTAGATATTTATTATGAAGATAGACATCTCGTTATACTCTATTAATCATAATAAGTGTTGAATACAATAAGCAGAAATAACAAATAATTTACTTAAAAATCAATTCAATTTACAGCAGCATCTGAGGTATGATTTTCAAACTGTAGCGATATAGGAGATACAGCCGGTGCAGCTTAACACTCTCCTGCAATAGTTTTGTTATTGTCTTCGACACTTATTCTTTGGTTTGCATATGGATTTGCATTGCATTTACATAAAGAAAAATGTTTTTTTTCCTCTTTTTCTTTTTACTGAGCCAACAATTCAACCGCTCATGCACTGGTTGGAAATAATTAGTTTTAGGACAAATTTGCAAGAGGGATAACGGGTTTCTAGCTATTCTCTGAGTAAATGAGTTTGGCTTCATGTCATTTCGAAATAGAAGAACAAAATAAATAAGCACTTACTTGATAATTAGGTCCAAAGATGAAAGGCCTTTCATGTAGTGACGCTAAAAGTGTGAAATGATAATGAATGTGTCCCAAGAGAAGCAATATGTCAGGTTGGTGTTGGTTCTTGTCTTGGCTAAGAAATGTTTTAACACTCGATGTACATTAGAGTGCCCACATAACAAAAAGTGTTATTTTTCCGCTCCCCGCGCATTTGCTAATAGATTGGCATAAAAACTAATATCCGTGCAAAAATTTTTTCCATCGGATGCAGACCGACCAGTCACCCACGACATTTAGCCCTAAAAATGGAGTAAAATTACTTCAAAGCTTTTATGAGCCATAACTCATAAACCAGAAGACTGTCACAAAAATACAAAATAAACGTTTTTATTACAAATATACAGGCAAACGTTTCGAAGTAAAAATATGTTTTTGGAAGGCTTTTTCGTTTAATACAAGAAGAATATTAAAGACAGCATTTTTGTTGCTATTAATGAATTGATGGAAATTTATAGGTCCTTTGAAATTCCAACGAAATGAAAGGATGGTGTTAAAAAACTATTGTTAGACATTACAATAACTTCAATAGTTTACGAAAAAAGCAAAATTGCGTCCGGGAAGGAACATTTATTAAATCATTACATTCATTGTTTGATATATCGCACACCGATGTCATAAAACTGATCATCGGAAGTCGCTTATATTGGTAATGTGAAAAATTGTGTTTAGAGGTTGTAAAACTACATATAAAGAATAATTCAAAAAAATTTAGTAACTTTAAAGAACATTTTATAGAAGTTGAATCAGTGGGTCTGTCTATTTGCCTCGAAAATAGACAAATAGTAGTGTGAAGTTACAACCATTTCAAAGCATTATTGAATCTGGTAACATTATTGAATCTGGTAACCCATCGGCTCCTGCGGCTTTGTTGTTCTTAATCGTTGTTGTTTGTAATCGACGTCATCGTCCATATTGTGATCGATTGTCCCATCGTCATCGGATATCTCTGGTACTAGTAGCGCGGAGAAATGCGCTCTCCATATTCCCAACATGCTCTGCACATCTGCGACGAGATTTCCGTCCTTGTCTTTACAGAAGGGGGCCTTGAACCATGTCCATTAGTTCCGTTTTTAACTTTTTGGTAGAATTTTCGGGCTTCGTTCTTCCTTCTGTATGTCTCAATTTTCTCACTCTCGCGCTTTCTCCACTGTCGTTTCTTACGCCGCGGCAAAGTCAATCAGTCTCATACCGTTGTCGGAACTGTCAGCATGTAGACTGAAATTGCCAATAGTTGGATTAAACACATTCTCCCTTCCTACTTTGGCATTAAAATCTCCTAGTACAATCTTAATGTCATGGCCAGTGCAGGAGCTCATAGAATATGTCTTTGGCATCATCATCTTTCTCTTCTGTCGGGGCATGCACACAAATTAGGGAAATATAAAAATATTTCGCTTTTATGCGGATTGTGGCTATACGTTCACTCACAGGATAGAACCTAGATACTAGATGTCGCAGTCTTTTGCCAACTACAAATCCGCAACCAAATTCATGTTTTTTTTCATGGCAACTGTAGTATATATCGCAGTTTCTTTTTCTTTTGCAGCCATGTCCTGTCCATCGCATTTCCTGGATAGCGGTAATGTCAGCCTTATAACTTTCGAGGACATCTGCCAGTTGGATACTTGCACCGGATCTATACAGAGTTCTTACATTCCAAGTGCATATCCGTAAATCGTGGTCCTTATAACGTTTGCTGGGGTCGTCAACAAATAGGGGTTGTTTATGTTTTCTGTTTCGTTTTTGAATTTTCACAGCCATTATGAACGGTGGCGGGAGGTAAACCCAGTCCACCGGGTTTTTGCATTTTACCTACTGCCAGGATATTTGATTGCAGCCGCCCATTATGGATCAGACGCTGA
The DNA here is from genome assembly GCA_963931995.1 of Phaonia tiefii. Classification (NCBI taxonomy): domain Eukaryota; kingdom Metazoa; phylum Arthropoda; class Insecta; order Diptera; family Muscidae; genus Phaonia; species Phaonia tiefii. Next base: position 218,715,520 of record OZ008369.1, read on the forward strand.
CCAGGATGCGATATGTTGAACCTGGATTTTCTTCTTCTAGTTTCTATCCGCCGTTGGCCCGTATGTTTGGCTCATCCGCCTTCTAAGGACAAAAGAATATGCCCGATTGTTTGATGAGCTTCAGTGACATCAGTCACCTACTAAACCTGATTTGATGCTCATTTATGATAGTTACTAACTTCAAATCGATATATCTCGATTCCTAGATGTGACCCAGCGAAACGCCGGGCCACGTATAACTTGTTTTTGACCGATATAACATTTCCCGTTGGTTTCATCCCATCCCGATTTGGACTGTCGCATAGTGTAATTCAACTATTAATAGAAAATACGAAGAGAACATAATCCGATGTGATGGATTGATAATTTTCCACATATTCACACTTCAATTGATATCATTATGGCACAACATGTTTGTGTTTTGATCCTAAATACATATTCGGCTATTTATAATTTCCTAAGTGGGAAATTTGGAAAACGAATATCGAGAGAAATACAACAATTTTTTTTAACTGGCGTATACATACGGGTCCAGGCGTCAGTTGGTTGTTTAATTTGGTCGTATAACGACGATGACCGATATATAATGGTATAAATGTGGAACGGATATAAAATGGAACGGATTCGGAACCTATGGTATATATTCCTTTTTTTTTTTTTGAATATTTATCGTGACCGTACTAACATTTATAACGGGGGAGAAACTCAGAAATTATGTGGCAAAGGCTAGCGACTTAAGCTACTTTGCGTTACTACTTTAGCATTAAAATCTCCTAGTAGAATCCTAATGTCATGGCCTGGGCAGCGGTCATACGTTTCCTCTAGAAGCTCATAGAATATGTCTTTGGCATCATAATCACAGGTGAAGAATTATGTGAGTGCGTCCCAGGTGTATCGAGAGGCCAAAGCGGACAATTTTACTTTTAGATCACCATTGGCTAAAGAGATTGTAGTTCGTCGTCTGTTCCAGAGAATTTTTATAGACTTCTTGGGTACATACCTCCGGTTTAGGAACGGCAATTGCTACATTTTCGTAATTCTGGATCACCTGACCAAGTTTGAAATTCTGAAGGCTATGCCTAAGGCTGGCAGTAAGAATGTAATACGCTTTCTGATTACCTACATGTGTCATAAGTTCGGCGTGCCTGAGACCATTGTCTCATACAATGGGAAACAGTTTGAATCGAGAATTCACCGATTTTGTCATCAACTTTGGAGTGAAGCATTATCGCACAGTGATACATTCTCGGCAAGCAAATGAGTCGGAACGAGTGAACCAATCTGGTCTAGTTTCCATCAGATCATACATAGAGGAAGATCATCACGTGCGGGATAGCCACTTGTCAGAGATATAATGTTCCCTGCGGTCGTTTGCACACAGCGCGATAGGCGTGACGCCTTAGTTCGCGTTGTTTGTAGTTAACTTGGTGACCCACGGAAGCATGTACAAGTTGGCTAGGCATTTGAGGAACTTGGCCGATATGGGAGAAGAGCAAGTGCCCAATTCCTTGGACTATAAATTAATTCGAGCTCGGCTACAAGACAATCTGCACAAAGCGTATGAGAGGAATGGGATGCATATTCCCGGACCGGAAGTGTACAGACGTAACTTCCAGCAAAGTTGTTTTAAGGATAACTTCAATGCTAAGTTGGCGAAATCCTTGAAATGTCGGATAGTAAACCTAGTTGGAAAGTTGGAAGTTGAAGACCTGCAGGGTAAATGTTTGGAGGTATTTCACGCCAAGGACCTGAAACTAAAAGTTTGCCGGTAGTCAAGTAAAGGCGACGAGTTGAACCTTACCTGAGTTTTAATTATGCCTATTGACAGTAACAGGACATGGGTTCGAGCGTTTGGTGCAGTGAATTAGTGTTCGATAACTAAGTGAGTTTGGCCCAAATACCTTTACAAGTACCTGTTGATAGTGTATGTGGCCGCGCAAGCGTGAGATTAAATGATGTTTGTGTAAACAAAATGTACCTTAAGGTAGGAGTTTGGCTGAAAGTAAGTAGAACTCGCCTATTCAATATTGAAATAAGACTTTAGTATTGAAAGATATTTTGATGTTTCATTTCAGCTGGCAACAGTCAAGTCTCCTACATTCGGACAGCACGACCCTAGACTTAAATAGCAACACCTACTGCAATGGCGAACATTATAGAATGCAGCGTGTGCCTGGTAACGTTGACGGAGTTAGATGGGATAATGTCACGAGAAGTGGAGAGTACGGGACAGGGTGGATTGTCCAGAATGCCACTTCGAAGGCAACGATACACGCCGTGTGTTTCTTTGCTTCGGTAGAGGTGAAGTAGTTCCTGATTGGGGAGAGCTACAGACACTCCGGCGAGAGACTCAAGCTAATCAGCTGTGATATATCACCACCGAAGCTGAAGTGACTCGCGTGCAATCCCGTCTCGGCCACCTGCAAGAGTAGTACGATTTTCACTTTACATTTACTGGTAGAGACTTGGCGGTTGCACGCACCTTCACAGGTCGAGATTAACGAGCTACGAGTGCAATTTGAGGCAGCCCAGATGCTGGACTGGAGCAGAATGAAATTCGCCTGCCGCAGCAAGACGAAGAGTCCGAGGTCAGGAGTCGACGCTTCGAGGAGGGGCATGCCCAGCTCCAACGCCAACTGAAAGAGGTGCGGCGCCAAATTCTGCATCATTCTGCAACAGGAGCTTTCCAAGGCCCGCCACGAAGACATCATGATGCAAAACAAGACGCCAGGACAGGCAGTAGCGAGGGTATCCATCTACCATATTCAGTGGTGGACGACCCTTTGCCGAAGCTGAAGAAGATCTTCGAACAGATATGCATACTCTGCAGCGCCAAAGACTTGGAGATTGTGTCTACGACAAAAGTCAGATCACCCTCGAGTGCAGACAAAGTTCAGATCACCCTCGAGTGCAACACACCAGCACTCAAGTTCGAGCTACTCAATCGCTTCAGAGGCTCCGAGGCAATAGCCGAAAAGCGTTCCGACGGTTGCAGATCTGCGATAGTGTAGCAGCAGCGATCTTATACAAAACGGTGACCCGACGCGTGTTCGGAAAAAGGGGTATTCGCTTCCTGAAGATTGTGAATGACCAGGCCATCATCCAACTGACCGGTGAGGAGGCGCCTCACGAGGTGGAAGTCGAGCAGTAGCTGGGGGCACTGATAGATATGTTGCCGCAAACATCACGTGGCGGAAGTGAAGCCGGTGCGACCGACAGTAGAGAGTGTTAGAGGCGGAAGAACGGTCAAGGAGAGAGATGAAATGAGAAAACCGCGGAGGCAAGTAGTCTCCAACCAAGTACGAAGGAACCCCAGCAGAAAGGGGGTGATGCGAAGGAGAGGTCTGACGGGTGTATTCTGCCTGGGAGCGATGACTGGACTTCCAGATGGTGGCATCACAACGACTGAACTTGGGACAACACTCGTTTCTCTGTTAGCTTTCCCACCCATCCTTTGATGAGGGCATCGTTAGGATGCTTGGGTTTGTGGCAACTCCATATGAGCACAAGTAACCAGTGCCACCTAGTGACATCAATCGCTAGTCAACAACCACCTGTCAGATTTACCACATCTATCAGCGATGGTTCCATAATGACAGGGTTGTGTTCCGTTTGTAAATGATGGTGGTTTTTCTAAAAAATATTTGGCACATTACACACATGTAAGAACCAAATACACGAACCAATAGGGAGCAACTGCAAGAAATTCCAGAATAGCAGCAGTACCAGGCGGCGCCTAGCATCTTCATCTATTTTGCCTCAACCGAGGCTACATAGAAAAGTACAGGGCATTATTGGGCATTCTGAAAATTCCAGTCGCACAAGCATACCGCGTGTGTCAAGTGATTAAAGTATTTATTAAAACTGATTGTTCCCAGATTCCCAGAGCAACCAGTAAATTATCCCTGACACAGGTCCCACAACGTAACGGTAAGCTTGTTGTGTGAAGTAATGATAAGTGTACTGACTTTGTGCCTTTTTTATCTCGTCACAGAAATTTTAGTCATGCCGGCCTACGGCGAAACACTTTCCGGAGCGACCTCCTGCCTCTCGAAATCGTCGATCACGTCAAGTTTCGACAACCCCCGGAAGAACCTAGTATTTCGCGCCGGAGGTGCATTAAACGAGATCATGCACCACCAGAATAATAAGTGCGTTTTTTTTACCCCGCTACAGCTAATTATAGCTTAATTTCCCACTTAAATTAAATTCCGCGTTGACCAATGACAATGTTGCTACATGTTCAATTTCAAAAAATTACACCAAAAATCTTTTAAAATCATTGCATTTATATGTTGTTATAATTTCTTGTGAATGAAAATGTTATCAAGAAAGAAAGACTCAAAAACAGAAATTTTTAAAATGATTTACCCATGGTGAGTTCATTTAAATTATTTTATTTAATAGAAGTCTACGTATATTTTTATAACTCTAAATTTGAAGGATAGATATATATGTATGTAGATAGATTTGCTATTTAAAACAGAAGTGGTATTAAATTTACAACGCGCGGTATATGTTATACATATTGATTATGGTAGAATTATCTATTAGGTATTACAGACCTGCACAAGTGCGCTTGAAACGGTTTCAAGCCTATTTGTTATTTTCCAAGCCAAGTGATTGTTTTGATTCTTCGAACAAGACATGTACGCAACAACGGTGTTGTTTTGGTAAAGAACCAAAACAAAAGGAAGAGAGCTTAAGAGCCAAAAAGTGTGAGTTTTGATTAAAACAGTGTTTTGTAAAACAAGTGCACTTGAATATATTATGCACGGCAGTAAATGATTCAAAATAAAATTTGTAACTGCGAAAGCGTTTTGCATAAAAACAACAAAGTGAACTTTTTAACGAATTTCAATTTGGTTTTTGTTTTCTATGTAAGCAAAACTAACAGTACCTATGTAGTAACAGAATGAATGTGTAATTATTAAGTTAAAGTAATTAATTGAAGTAAAATCATGTTTATACTGCACTCGAAATCTAGGGATATCTAGATTTCGTGGCCTAAACATCTGATTTTCAATACACAAACCAGCTGTTCCTGTGAATGAAATCTAGACAATCGAGATTTCGGTTGCAGCATAAAATTCAGTAATTAAATGATGAAGGTAATTTTGTTCTCTAATTAAGAAAATTAAGTAAAATAAATGAAGTTAGCATAATTTCATTTCATTTTAATTTTGCTTCTCCCCCACGTACAAAATCGACAGCAGTGTTTGTCTAGCAAAATAAGAAAAGGTAGACTTCAAATCATTCAAATGATTTACTGCATTCATTGACATGGCAGGTGTTATTATTGTTTTGGTTTTGAGATAAGAGAGCTTAAGAGAGCTTATCGCGAGCAAGAGGTGTTCTTAGTTTGGTTTGAAAAAAACAAAACATAAACAATGCACGTTTTGTTTCTCCTCACGTTAATGCAAAACTGTTATTTTTGTCTCGAATGCCTTACAAGCATTGCTCACTGCAGTAAGTCATTTGTTGTGTTAGTAAAGCAAATGCATTTGATCAGAGCTCTATTAGGTATAGTCGTTTAAACAGGTTGGCGCTAACACCAGTCATCTACATTAACTCGTGGTGGGAGTAATTCCTACATTAACTCGTCGGAAGCAGGGGGGTTACTATGTAACTCGATTCGAAGACTAAAACTACTCGAAAGCTATTTTCTATTCGAATTTGAAATGGTACCATGTAAAACTTACGGATCGAACAAAAAGTGTGGCCACACAATGGCAATACTTTCGAATAAAAATTTTATTGAGTTGGCAATGCTTTTTGTCAAATGTCAATTCACTTGGTAATTATTCAAGCAACAGATTTTCAGGTGCAGAAACAATTGAGCAGCAAAATTCAAAAAAATAAAACAAATGGATTCTGTTGCGTTCTGGTTTAAAACTGCAAACGAACGTGATGAACGGAGAGGATGCTTTGCAAATAAAAGGTAAAATGTTGTCTTAGCTTTGTAAAGAATTTCAGACTTTCCAAGAAAGCTTTCAATTACGTACTGGAAAGCTTAAAGGATGTGTTACCCCAGTCCATGCGATCAACGGCAGTAACACCAGAAATAAAGTTGGCCACAACATTAAAGTTTCTTGGACAAGGTGGATACCAACACCAAATTGGTCAAGATAGGTTCGCTGGACTGGCACAGCAAACAGTCTCAAATTGTATCGCCGAAGTTTGTGATGCCATTGAGCAGGTGTTGTGTCCACGGCACATACATTTTAATATGACTGAATATGAGAAACAAAGTTCTAAAAGGTATTTTTATGCTAAATATGGAATACCTGGTGTAATCGGAGCGGTGGATGGAAGTCATATTCAGATGGTGCGACCAGCTACAAATGAACATCTATTTTTCAGTAGAAAATTAAAACACAGCATCAATGCAATGGTGGCAAGTATTACATTCCTTAGTAAAATATTTTTTGTAAACTTCCAATAATATACAAAAAGTATAATGTACATATTTATTTTAAAAGTAGATTTGTGACCACAATATGACAAGTGGCGACAATTCTTCATGGGTAATAGGTAAGTAATGTGATTTTCTGTTCGATGTCTGTGCATGTTAAGTAGTTGTATACTAACGTACGTATAATTTCAGGCGACTTAGGATATCCATTAGAACCTTGGATACTTACACCCTACCGTAATGCACCTGAAAATTCTCCAGAAAGTCGTTACAATGAATATTTTTCTAAGTCGAGGTCGATTATTGAAAGAGTGTTCGGAGTACTAAAAGGTCGATTTAGATGCCTGCTTGCAGCAAGAGAACTCCACTACTCGCCAACAAAGGTAGCTCAAATTTTAAATGTATGTTGCGCTTTACATAACATTTGTATTAAGTATAATGTTGTTCTGCCAGAATGCGAAGATACTTTTGACGACGGGCATGAAGATGAAGCTGTACCAGAAGAATATCACGATACTAACAGTGAATTATGAAGAATAGCTCAAGCGATCAGAAATCAAATAAAAACCAGTTTAAACTAATTCATCAATGTTTATTAAATGCTACGAAATGCTTAAATGTTGACTTAAAATTAAAATTCACTCTAAATAATAAAAAAAAATTAACTTTCAATTCAATGGTATATAAACATTTCATTAATTTAATGAGCTCTGCAATTCGAACATTTGTCGTTTCAGTTCCAGCTTTGAGCGCTTCAATTGTTGGTTTTCGATCTCCATTTTAAGTTTGTGTTCGAATTTCTGTTTTGCCAAATCGTACTTTTTTTCTTTAAGCTTCAATTTCTTCCGACTCTGGCTTACTAAAGATTTTAAATTGTCGTTTATTTTGCGCAGGACTTTAATAGAGTTCTGTTGATAGTCTATTTGGTTATCTACCTGTATATTTAATAGCTGTCTTTCGCTGACAACACGACGGTTTCGGATCGGAGGGCAAGGTGTAGACGATCGAAGCGCTGATGAGCATTGAGGCGGAGAAGTGGGCGAAATGTTCTGATCAGGTATTGAACCATTGATTGCTTCCACAAGAAGTTCGCCTTCCACGTTTGATGGCTCTGTCGGGTGATCAGCAGTCGTGGGATTTTTTGCGCCGAATTTTTTTACTTGCAGTCCTTCGACTGCTTCTCGCATATTTAGGAGTTCAATTGCCCTCTCTTCTAGCGGCGATATTGTGCACAATCTAGGTGGACCGCCGTGGACCTGTGCGCCGGAAAAATTTTGCTTAATTTTTTCGCAACTTCGCCTTTAAATTGTTTTTATGATCAGACCAAACCTGTAAAACAAATTAATAATCTGTAGAAGATTATAAAATATCTTGTTTGCGTAACATAACTTCTTCCAGCCGGGTACGTCACGTATTGGTGGCCCTAAGATGTTTAGATCATTTTCTAAGCGCTTCCATAAACATTGGGATTTTGCCTTTGCCTCTGTCGTTTTTAAGTAATCCTTTGACATATCAGGGTGCAACGTCATAAAATTGATCATAGCTTCGAATTGGCACTGTTTTGTGTTTGTACTTTTGTTGGTCGATTCCCTTTAATCAATTTAATTTGTAATTTATGATAAAAAAAAATCGAAAAAAAAAATATAAGGAACTTACATTTCGGTACCCTTTCGCCAATTTAATTGCAAACGAATAAAAATATGAAGAAACGAGCACTTTTGACATTCACAATCGAGTTGCATAGTTGCCACTTATTCGAAAGTCGGGTAAGAAATCCGATTATCGAGAATTGTTCATTCGAATTCGAGATACATGGTGGCAACAATTCGTTTGTATAGAGTGCCGCTTAAAATCGTTTAATAGTTCCGCATACAAAGTCGCGAAAATTAGTTTAGCATGGAATAAAAAACAGGCTTAATGTTGCCCGATAAAATGGCATATTTCTATCATTTTGTTTGTGTTATTTGTTCTACCTTTTGTAGGGGCGCAAGGGTAAATTAGACGGCTTCAGTTAAATTCGCTTACATTCTCAAACAAAGTGGTCGAATATTCTGTTAAGCGGGAATAACGACAAAACCATTTGTGTTGCTACCCATTTGACTTGTGTGTAAACAGAGTGGCTTAAAATTGCAGAACATCGCTTAAATTTCAATATACTTTGCGTAAAAACTATCGTTTTCATTCAGTTGTATGATAGCTTTCAATGAAGCAGGTCGGTGTCGCTGTGTTTTGTAAACACAAAAACAAAACACATTAACTTGTATGCCAGCTCTCTAGCTTTATTGGGAAACCAAAAACAAAACTGTTTTTTTTTGAAATATTTTCAGTATACATACTTGGAATATTTTTCGCTTAAGAGTACAACATAATCAAACACGCTACCGACGACGACGTTTTGTTTACATAGATTTCTTATGGCAGTGAAAAATCGCCACGTAAATCCGCTGAGTCTGACGACTCGTCGCTAGAATATAATCTTTTCTAATTTCTTGGCGGCGTTCTCACGAATCCTCTCAATTGAGAGAATGGAGTTGCCACATTTTCACAAAAATCATAAGAGCAACCAACACATACTAAACTATTTTTTTTGACGACTTTGTATGGGGAGCCGCTCAAAATCGGTTAATATCGCTTAGCTCCCCATACAAAGTGGTCGAAAATTTGATTAGCAGGGAATAAAAAAAAGGCTTATTATGATACAAAAGAAAAGGGGATGAAAATTATATAATGAGCCTTTTTTTTAGTCCCTGCTAAACAAAAGTTTCGACCACCTTGTATGCGGATCTAAGCGAAATTAAGCGATTTTAAGCGGCACACCATACAAAGTCGTTGAAAAATTAGTTTAGCAGGAATTAAAAAACAAGCTTATTGTTAAACACAATACAATTAAAGTAAATGAAAAATTGTTAAAAGCTGGAAAAACAATTAAAATTTTGCGCATCAATAATAAGCTTGTTTTTCATTCCCCGCTAAACTAATTTCCCGACGGCTTTGTATGGGGAGCCGCTTAAAATCGCTTAGCTCACCATACAAAGTGGTCGAAAAATTAGTTTAGCAGGGAATAAAAAAACAGGCTTATTGTTTCCAAACTTTCGAACATATTCCTGAAAACAGCGGCAACTATACGCGACGCAGAGAGAAAAAATAAACTGAAGTCGCCAGACGCTCTCTCTCCCATTTCGTTTAGACACTGGACTCATAGAGTCCAAACAGAACCAGACACGCTTCAGACGACGACGAAAAAATCCTCAGCGTCTAAACGAAATGGGAGAGAGCGTCTGGCGACTTCAGTTTATTTGTTCTCATTGCGTCGCGTATAGTTGTCACTCTTTTCAGGAATTTGTTTCAAAGTTTGGAAACAATAAGCCTTTTTTTATTCCCTGCTAAACTAATTTTTCGACTACTTTGTATGGGGAGCTAAGCGATATTAACCGAATTTAAGCGGCTGTCCAAAGATTCCATGCTAAACTAATTTTGCGACTACTTTGTATGGGCAGCTAAACGATTTTAAGCGGTACCATATATAAAGTGGACGAAATATTAGTTTAGCAGGAATTGAAAAACCAGCTTATTATTGAAGTGCAAAATTTAAATTGTTTTTCCAGCTTTTAACAAATTTTCATTCACTCTAATTGTATTGTGTTTAACAATAAGCTTGTTTTTTTTTTAAATTCCTGATGAACTATTGTTCGACGACTTTGTATGGGGTGCCGCTTAATATCGCTTAGCTCCCCGTACAAAGTGTTCGAAAAATTAGTTTAGCAGGGAATAAAAAACGGGCTCTCTTATATAATATCCTTGCATCTGACAACTTCGTTCAATTCATTCTTTTTTTGTTTTTTATTATTAAAAAGAAGTTCAATTACTTCATTTGTTTCTTTTCTAACACTTCTTTTATATCGGTTACGCATTTTTAATTTATTTTCAGAAAATATTAATTATTACCTGTTATTATACCTTTTATTTTTCAACACAACACTATAACACTTCCACTCTCTTTGAAGTTGAACACTGAATGCAAAACACAAAACGAATTTGGCAAAAAATTAATCGTGACTTGTTGCCAGTTTTCACCAAATCAAACACTTAAAGCAAAACACACAACATATTTGTAATCAAATGAAGCGGCACCTGTTGACAAATTTCACGTTCATACTTAAAAACCATGCCAATCATACCGGCACTTGTTCATATATATAGTTTTCGTGTGCATACATACGAACAGTGCAGAAACTGTTGTGAATCCACTATTGTCGTAATATTATTCTCAAGTGGTATTGCAGTTTTATTTCTATATGGTATGTTGGGTACATGCGCCACTACATATACCACCCATAAAATCAGGTTTCGGGGATGAACAGAACTGAAAGCTGATCACGCAAGTAGATGTACATAGTTACTGTCTAATGTCTTTAGCATGATAGTTGCCAGTCGGTGCTCCCCGGAGATCTTCGAGCTCATAATAGGAATTACCTAGCTTCGTCGGACTCTAGCTTTTAAGAAGGTTGGCGCCAATTTTGAGTTATACCCATATTTAAAATTACTCAATTTAAAATTACGCCTGAAAACTTCCTGGCCTACATCTAATGTGACACCTCTCGATCGCAGATTATATGCCTTTTCGTTACGTTCAAACTGCTTTCGCATAGATTCCGAAGCTTTGGTTCGAATAACGTTCATAGAGTCATTGCGATTAAACTGGATCGACCGGTCCTCAAGCATATTTAAATTCCGCAGTAATTGATATTGTTTTAACGGGTTAGAGGGAGACGGTTGCATAGGGTTAATCAACTTTACCGTCCATATATGCCTACATATATGTAATTCCAAATAAAGTAAATAGGGATTTTTGGGAAACGTTACAATATAGGTTAATTTATTGAAATTCACAACACATATACTATAATTTTAGGGTTAGGGTTTTAGTTCATAAATTCGTGTTAAATTTTGAGTATTTTAGTTATTCACTATGCTATTTTATTCAGCTTTTTAACTAATTTTAAATTTTAACTTTAGAATTAAGATTTTAACTTTTGTTTTACAATTTTCACTACCGTTTTAGGATTTTAACCTTAGTTTTAAGATTTTAGCTTTTGATTTAGAATTTAGTTTTAGTTTTAGAATTTAAACCTTCCTTTTGGGTGACTCTATGTTTTGGTGTTGTTCACAAAAATTTCACTCGAACAGGTCATTGTAGTACTGCTTGAAGTTGGTTGCCGTTGGTGATAGAAATATCAACAGCTGATGCACCCCATCATTGTTACCATTGTTCACTGACGTGAACAGATATGTAGAACCATTCGTAATCATATGCTGACCAAAGAACATAAAATAGGGTGATGTACCAATCGAAGTATGTAAAGTAGATCTGAGAGCGCAAAAAATCTTACTTAAATGTATGTCCCAATCTTTCTGGTCGGGTTGGATGTATGCCTTTAAAGCGGAAATTACTGATCGGTTAACACGTTCTGAGGCATTCGCCTGAGGTGAATGTATAGCAGTGTATACGTGCTTAATTCCGTAATGCTGTCATTAAATTTGTGTGCCTTGAACTGAGTACCGTTATCGGACACTATAGTTTCGGGGACTCCGAATGTGTGGAATAGTTCTTCAAGATAACAAATAACACAATCAGCAGTAAATTTCTTAACAGCGTGAATAAAATGAAACTTTGAAAAATGGTCAAGGACGACAAAAATACCAACGTTCCCTATCTTCGAACGAGGATATGGACCTAAAAAATCAACGTAAAGCTTTTGGAAACACCTACTCGTTTCAGTTGTTTTCCCCATTGGTGGTCTCATACAGTAGTTGGGGCGTTTAGTAGTTTTACATATGTCGCAGGAATTTATGTTATTTTTGACATCATTTACCAAATTTGGCCAAAAATAAAATCTTCTGATTCTCTCCAACGTTTTGCCTATACCGGAATGAACAGAGAATGGATCATCGTGGTGTTTTCTCAGTATATCAGGAACTAATCCCACAGAGTGTTCCGTTCTCCGGTACAAGTATCCGTCAATAATTTTTAAGTCCGGAGTGGCATTTGTACTTAATGCAACCCTTTTCAGTAAGCCTGTGTATTCATCCGAATTAAAATGTACACACCACAATAGAATTTCAGTCTAGGAAATCACCAATAGTATTACTTGTGATACCTAGCTTAACTCAAGATTTGATACTAGGAGTCGATTTTTGGAAATCGTTTGGTCTTCTTCCACCGTCTTTGTCTTCCTCCATTAATATGTCTGTGTGTGGCTTATCTTGCAATGAGATCGAGAGTCAGAGGACACTTACATCTCAGTAACAATTCAGATTACAGCAAGTAATCAATATTTTCCCCTCATTTACCAAAGAAGGACTTGGTAAAACAAACTTTATCATCCACGTGATTGATACCGGAGAAGCTTAGCCCATAAAGCAAAGACATTTTCCTGTGTTGCCAGCGATCGAGAAACTTATTTACGATGAGCTTGATAGAATGATATCCATGGGTGTAATCGAAGAATCGACTAGTGCATGGTAGTCTCCAGTAGTTTTGCATAGAAAACCAGCCAAGAATCGTTTATGCCTGGATAGTAGAAAATTGAATGCCGTAACCATTGGAGATGCCTAACCGCTTCCTCAGATCGATGGCATCTTAAGCCGTTTACCAAAGGCAGAATATATAAGCAGTCTTGATTTAAAGGACGCGTTTTGGCAAATACCACTCGATCCATCATCGAAAGATAAAACTGCATTTACGGTTCCTGGGAGACCAGTGTATCACTTCTGTGTAATGCCCTTTGGCTTCTGCAGTGCACCCCAGACAATGTCCAGGCTAATGGATAAAGTGATACCAGCGTCTCTCCGGGCCGAAGTGTTTGTTTATCTGGATGATCTTTTGGTGGTATCTGCTTCATTTGAGCGTCATGTGGAAGTTTTAATGGACGTGGCTAGATGTCTACGCGAATCTGGACTGACAATTAATGTTGAGAACAGTTATTTTTGTTTGACAGAAGTCCGTTATCTTGGACATGTTGTGGGTAATGGGGTTATTCGTACAGACCCAGAGAAAGTATCGGCCATAACAGAATTTCCGACGCCGAGGTCTGTTAAACAAGTCAGACGATTTTTGGGTATGTCAGGTTGGTACCGGAAGTTCATTAGGAATTACGCTGCTATTTCAACGCCCTTAACTGACCTCCTAAAGGCCAGGCGTAAATTTGATTGGAATGAAGAACAACAGCGAGCTTTTTAAGAGTTAAAGACCATCTTAAGTACAGCCCCTGTTTTGCATAGTCCTGATTTCTCACCGCCATTCTATATTCACTGTGATGCTAGCAAAACGGGAATAGGAAGTGTATTGGTGCAGGAAAATGCGGAAGGCGAAGAGTTTCCGGTGGCATTTATGTCTAAGAAGCTCAACCAAGCCCAACGCAATTACAGTGTTACCGAACAAGAATGCTTAGCAGCGATGCTAGGTATAAACAAATTCAGGGCTTATGTCGAGGGTTATGAGTTTACGGTGATTACCGACCATGCCTCTTTGAAGTGGCTTATGTCCCAAACCGACTTAAATACTAGGCTGGCAAGATGGGCTTTAAGACTTCGAGGGTATCGTTTTAAAATGGAGCACAGAAAAGGCTCGCAAAATGTAGTTCCTGATTCACTATCCCGTGTCAATTCTGATGACTTGTCTTTTTGGTCTGTCTGAAGTAGAAAATGATAGTGGGGTCTTTGTTGATTTACGATCCGCACCATCGTTTAAATGGCGTTTCAGAGCTCAACAGATCAAGAGCTGTCTGTGAACCCAAACAAGATGCTGAAGCTCCCGTGTCCATCAAAACAACAAAGTTTCTATCTAATAATTTCACAACGACAGGTTCTTTCGTCCCATCCGCTTCAGAAAGATGTTTCTGGAAGGGGTTGTGTTTACTACTGGAAATACCATGTCTTCTTCGCATATCTTGCAAGAAGAATTATCGCCTGCGGCAGATATCTCTTAATTGAGCAATTGAAATTATTGACATATTTAGGATTTCGTGTTGTATTTCAGGTAAGAGATCTGATCTAATATTTCAACTAGAGTCCTGTCAGACAAGTGTTGATCAAGTCGATCCACAAGATCTACAACAGACTCATAAAAGTTATCAAATGTCTCGCCAGATCTCTGTTTTCTATCCTTTAAACATCTACATAAATCAATCCACTGAAAATTAGGAAAAGACTTGTGAAACCTCCAGAACCAATCAGCCGCTTTCTCCTCAAATAATGTGCTTGCGTTCATACATAGAATTGTGAACTTTCCACTGGTAAACCTTTCGAACTACCCGTAAACTTCAGTTTCCAGTTGTACATTATTTGACTGACTCTGTCAGGTCTAAAAACTAAATCGGAAACTGTAGGATTAGAGCTTGTCTGAGACCGGTTAGCATTCGCAGAAGTGTTATGATTGGTAGGCAAACCTAACAATTGTTCTAAAGTTCGTTGTTCAACATCCGGCAAGCTTTGCATAACCGGGTTTCCATTGGCAGAAGGCGCTAAGGTGTTTGTTTATTTGAGGGGAAAAACCAGCCGATATACTTTCCCCAACAAGTTTAGACATCTCTCGAGTCAAAGTGTGTAGCATCTGGGATTGTTGTTCCCCCACTGCTGAGGACACAATTCGCTTTATGTATCCACCGGGGTCACTATGGGAAGAATTTGATTCCGCCCACTGGCTAGGACTTCCCCTCTCAACATCAGAAACGGCCTCAGAAGGTCTATTCGTATCGTAATACCCTTTTCACATTTACCGCGTTTCAGCTGAAACGCCGGCGTTTCGCTCTCTTTCGATGATTTCAGCGAAACACACTTTAATTGGCACTTATTTCCACACAAAAAAAACGCAAACATTATGCTCTTTTTACTGTAGTTTGTTTGAAACCACAGTAAAAATGAGAGAGAGACCAGTGTTGTACTCCAATAGTAGTTAAAAAAAGCAGTAAAATGAAAAAATTTCCATTGCTGGTTCAAAGCAAATGTCAGAAAAATGAGGGGAAAAAACATCTGTTTGTTTACATTTCTAGTTTGCTTTGTGGTGGTAAGTACTTATTGCAATGGGATTTATGACTATAAATTAAAATTTTTCTTTTTTAATAATTACAGTGCAGGAAAATGGAGTCAACGCCGAATATAATGTGAGTATTATTAATTGTATATTGAGTTTTCATTATTATTGTGATTTGTAATTCAAGGAATCCAAAACACAAGTAAAAAAAAAGAACCCCATGGTCGGACACGACTGAGGAAATGCTGGTGGAAATGTGGGAAGACAAGATTCTGCAGCTCCGCGGATAATAATCAATTATTTCTTTAAATGCATTCGCTGCTTTATCATACAATGATATAAACTCTAATATTGTACAAATTAAATTCATTTTTTGATATTATTTTATCTTTATTCACAAATATGCGTTTGTTTTGTTTACACTCAATACAGAAAACAGAAATGAGAAATGTCACATGAAACCACAGTAGTTTAAAAAATCACCATGGTTTCAAAATGATTTCAAAAGAGCGAAACGCCGGCGTTTCAGCTGAAACGCGGTAAATGTGAATAAGCTATAACTTTTTGCCTTTGCAGCCGATCTGGTTGTCATTGGTGAACTAGTTATCTGAGAAGCTGCGGAAGACGAAGACTCTTTGGAAATTTTTGTCTGACACACCGGGCATAAAGAATTTGATTTAACAAAATGAATAAGGTAAGCTTATGAAATATATGTCCACAGATGGTTTCTGCACTAATAGTGCTGCTAGTAATAGCATATATAACGGGATATATATAACACAAACGGGATCTGCACTACAAGCACCAACTGCAGAATAAATATCTTCAGCACTTCTCTGAAGTGGCATGATGTAATTTAAATATAATACTCAGGAGCAGAATCCGGTATCCTACAAATATCCAAAAGCGAGTCGATAAAATGCAATAAATTTAAAGATATATAAATTATCTATAAAGATACAAAATATTCGACTACTATTATAAAACTGGTAAAGCCATTATCCCAAATAACAGTATTAACTAAAACCGGAAAAAGTTATTTAAAAATAATAAAAAAATCAATAAAAAAAAGAAAGCATATGCGAAAATGTTTAGTTCCACTAGTAACCGGAAGTGGTGTAAAGAAAAGATTAATTTTCTAGGCTTTGATTGTAAACGAGAAATATTATATAGGTAGAGCAGAAAATCACAAAGAAAAGTTGCGGTATATACGGGTTAAAACTTCATCGTTAATATTGTAAATTCCCAATATAAACCTAGTATTCTGAATAGATCGTTATTATACTTTGATTTAGGTCAGTATTGGAATAGCTTTTCCAAAAACTGAAATCTTTAAAATGAAATAATACAACAGTCTACTCATGAGAGAAATACATAAACAACATAATTCACTATTCGGTTTATCCGGAAGCACTTCTGCATTTCCCGCCATATAAATTCCAGTAACATTGAATTAAACCAATAAATTAAAGAAAAGAAAAAATTAAGAAATATAGTAATAGAAATAAAAGTAAAGAAGAGATAACAGAGTGAAGCTGAGCAAATACTTTACTATATGTTAACCATATAAAAATAATATTTAATAACAACATAACTATAATGCGAGTTAATTTTGTTCGGGCCCCACGTTGGGCGCCATAATTTTATTTATGTAGCATACAACGGTTTGATTTTATTTTTTTTTTAAATTGAAAAGACAGTGGATGCATGCAGCTTTGCCAGCCTTATTACTCGTCGGTGGGGTGGGATCTTGCTATCCATCAATTTGCAACTGCTACTATAAAATTTTAAAGATATCCTTGCGTGCGAACTTAACAAGTGAAAAGAAATCAAGATAGACAGAAAGAAAATAGGAAAATCAAATATTTACCATCAACCAAAGCCAAAGTTGGTTTGTGCTGAAGGTGGTTATCGCACAAACAGTTTGTCCGCCCATCCTGTTTACTTAGAATCCACAAAAAAATATCTACAGTAATCCCAATTCAAAATTTCTTTACTCCGACTTCCGGTACTACAAAACTAAACAACTAAAACCTTAGTGCATCAAAAACATTACCGCAATTGGATTAAAACAAATTACCAAATTGAAGATTTCCATAATTCAAATTAATATACACATTTTATTCTTCATTATTCTAATATATTGTAAATGTTCTTTAATATTATCGTGATATAAGAACTACGAACTTAAACGCAACTTTTAACAAATATTCGTAATACTATATCTTATGTGATAATTAAGATAAACAAACAAAATCTCAGAAGGGTAGCGAAGGGTTCTTGAAACTGAGTTTAAATATCACTGGAGTTTTCGAATTTATATACCGATAATCACTAGAGAACATCAGCTGTGAGGTCAATGTCCTCTTCCGTATATAATGTGAACAAGCAGTGAAAGAAAACAATTTAGGTATATGGTTTTCTTTCTCTATGGCTATTAGAAAACGCATGCACTTGAAAATATTTGCCAGCCAGGACGTAAGTTAGATATTTATTATGAAGATAGACATCTCGTTATACTCTATTAATCATAATAAGTGTTGAATACAATAAGCAGAAATAACAAATAATTTACTTAAAAATCAATTCAATTTACAGCAGCATCTGAGGTATGATTTTCAAACTGTAGCGATATAGGAGATACAGCCGGTGCAGCTTAACACTCTCCTGCAATAGTTTTGTTATTGTCTTCGACACTTATTCTTTGGTTTGCATATGGATTTGCATTGCATTTACATAAAGAAAAATGTTTTTTTTCCTCTTTTTCTTTTTACTGAGCCAACAATTCAACCGCTCATGCACTGGTTGGAAATAATTAGTTTTAGGACAAATTTGCAAGAGGGATAACGGGTTTCTAGCTATTCTCTGAGTAAATGAGTTTGGCTTCATGTCATTTCGAAATAGAAGAACAAAATAAATAAGCACTTACTTGATAATTAGGTCCAAAGATGAAAGGCCTTTCATGTAGTGACGCTAAAAGTGTGAAATGATAATGAATGTGTCCCAAGAGAAGCAATATGTCAGGTTGGTGTTGGTTCTTGTCTTGGCTAAGAAATGTTTTAACACTCGATGTACATTAGAGTGCCCACATAACAAAAAGTGTTATTTTTCCGCTCCCCGCGCATTTGCTAATAGATTGGCATAAAAACTAATATCCGTGCAAAAATTTTTTCCATCGGATGCAGACCGACCAGTCACCCACGACATTTAGCCCTAAAAATGGAGTAAAATTACTTCAAAGCTTTTATGAGCCATAACTCATAAACCAGAAGACTGTCACAAAAATACAAAATAAACGTTTTTATTACAAATATACAGGCAAACGTTTCGAAGTAAAAATATGTTTTTGGAAGGCTTTTTCGTTTAATACAAGAAGAATATTAAAGACAGCATTTTTGTTGCTATTAATGAATTGATGGAAATTTATAGGTCCTTTGAAATTCCAACGAAATGAAAGGATGGTGTTAAAAAACTATTGTTAGACATTACAATAACTTCAATAGTTTACGAAAAAAGCAAAATTGCGTCCGGGAAGGAACATTTATTAAATCATTACATTCATTGTTTGATATATCGCACACCGATGTCATAAAACTGATCATCGGAAGTCGCTTATATTGGTAATGTGAAAAATTGTGTTTAGAGGTTGTAAAACTACATATAAAGAATAATTCAAAAAAATTTAGTAACTTTAAAGAACATTTTATAGAAGTTGAATCAGTGGGTCTGTCTATTTGCCTCGAAAATAGACAAATAGTAGTGTGAAGTTAGAACCATTTCAAAGCATTATTGAATCTGGTAACTGGGGAGCCGCAATAACATTGGCCAAACTGCAAAGGTTATATATTCTTTAAAAAGCAATTCAATCTCTTTGGTAAGGAGTGTGTAATTTATTAATATGTTGTTTTAAAATCATTTAACCGCTCATGCGGAAAATCAGCTCAGCAATTGTAAAATATTAGAAGATTTAACATTTTTGTCGTTACCATATACTTAATACAGGTTTTTGTGTCAATTGGCACCAAAAGCACCTGCCAATGATTTAAACCTTTTATAGGGTCTGGAGAACTTTAAGGTAATTGATAGAGCCATAGGGGTTTGCTGTGCAAACCAAACTCCTTCGACATCTCTGATATTTGAATGAGATAGGTCATCCAGATAAGCCAAAACGGGCTCATTTGCCACTTAGGGAACTCGCCACTGTGGAACTTAGTGAGTTTGACACAAAAATCACTTATTTCCTTTTTGAAACTATGCTGAATCAGTACATGGAATAAAACTGAAGAATACATTGCGGCAAAAAATATTGCGAAAAAGCTAAGAGCTGTTAATTATTAATTAATTGTTAATTAATTAATTACTAATTAATAACGCGATTCAATGCTGTTTTAACTCACCAAGAAGAGTAGAAAAAACAACAGAGTAAAAATCTTCCTACAAAAATTTTTTCCAAAAAGAAATTTTAGATAATAACTTTTCCATCGAAAATATTTAATTTTGTATTTGTTTTTAATTTAAAGATGTATTGAAATCGTATTATTCATTGCTATTATAACTTCGAATATAAAATGTCCATACACTTAATTAGTAGTACTAAATGAATTATAATAAATAAAAAGAAATTTTAATATTTTATGTGCTTTAAATATTTTAATGTCGGTTTAAATGAGATATGGATAAGCATTCATTTAGTTTTAATCGACTAACTTGTGCAGTGAAAAATACGAATAACCATTTAATCGATTATAATAATAACAAAAAATAAATACTTTTCTATGTACAGCAGATGTGGGGCAAGTAAAATAACTTGCAATTTAAAGTTGGAATTGCGGTAATTATATCATGGAATAAACTACTTGTTTTCCAACTGGTTTTTTTAAACTACATATAACGCTTTACATTTTGGCAATTATCAAACCTAAATAGATTTATTGCTAAATTTTAAAAAATAGTTAGAAAAAAATTGTCGCCACAAATTTGAACTTCGACCTCTGAAAACACCATGAAAGGTCATAGAAAGGTCAAAAACTTGTAGGAGTAAAATTATAGCCTATATATTTATAATAAAAATGATTATGTTATGTTTTTGTGACAGTCTTCTGGTTTACGAGTTATAGCTCATAAAAGCTTTGAAGTAATTTTACTCCAATTTTAGGGCTAAAGGTCGTGGGTGACTGGCCGGTTTGCATCCGATGGAACAAATTTTTGCAAGGATATTATTTTCTATGCCCAATCTATTAGAAAATGCGCGGGGAGCGGGAAGTTAAACACGTTTCCATTTTTCTATGTATTTCATGGGCACTCTACAAGCAAACATATTGGATTCATACCACAAGAGAACTCATTTCTTTCACGAAATTCTTGTAAATTAATTGATTTAAACATTAATTAATATTTAAACATATAGAAAGAGTCCGTTTCGCTTCACTTCACTTCCGTTCCAAGATTTGTTTTAAATAAATAAATTAAAATTAACTATTAAAACTTCTGGATTTTGACATTAACAAAAAAAATAAAAAAATACATATTTAAACGAACTTAACACTAAACAATTACCGCGAGGGAAAATGATTATTAATTTAGAAAGGTATACCGAATATTGATTTAACTTTAATAATTCCAGATTTTCTTCTGGAGATGGTGACTTTAACGAATGCAAAATTTTTTTCAGCAAGTTACCGACGGACTTTTCAAGATGCAGAAAATTATGATTCAGTAAAAATTTAAATATGATGGATATTTGGTGCCAAAGCTGTAAAATAAATACACCAACATAAGAAAACACATACAAAAGAAAAGAGAATTAATTTGGATTTACCATATACGTGTTTGGCACCGAGGTTTTTATCGAATTCTCAGAAAAGAAAATAAATCTAATCCAGCAATAATGAATTCCAATTGCCTCTCACTCAGAAAATATTTCGATTTTGTCCCACAATCACAAATATGTACATAGGTACGTGCCAACCAGTATAACAAAAAAAGAAAGAAAACCTCGCTTTCGGTCACGATTCAAGCCCCTCTGTAATGCCTGCAGTTGTGTCTATATCAAAGATATATTCCACATGAGTGAAGGATACAAAGAATGACATGACAACATGTCCATGCAAGGATACTCACTCGGTATATCGACCAATTAGGTTTCAACAGTTTGAAGTATTTTGTCCGAAATTGGATATCAACTTTTTGCACAAAAAAACTTCTTCACGATTAGAAAGCTTGATCAGACTGCCCAAAATCTAACAGTTTTGCAGACGTGCGGCCAACCAAACCTACAGACATATTTCCAGGGAAAATATGTCTGCCACAACAGCAAGAGTCTCGTAATGATGACAAGCAAATGATAATTTGCTACATTCGTCAAAATAGATTCAATGTTTCAAAAAAAAAACCTCATTATGGCCATAATCAGTACATATATCCAGTACAATTTTGTATAGCATACGTTAAGGAGCTGCATTAACAATGACGTATCTTCCATCACTAATACCTCTAAAATTAAGTAGGAAATTGCCTCACCAACACACAGGTTATCTGATCTCTGATACCATTGACAAAAACTCTACCATCTTCATGCGCCACTACACGCACGTCTTTTCTTTTTTAATGTGAAACACTTAATGACTCCTTCTCTTTCTTGCGTCCCTCAACAACGCACATTTCTCAAGTGTGGGAAATGAATGATGCGTTTTTTTTCTATTTACAATGTAGCATGTGTTGTTGGTGTTTTTTTATTTCGGTTCCCGTTACAGTTTTTGTTTGTGTCCTATGGCACGCGTTTTTTTTGGTTGTTATCTCTTTGATTCTATGTAACTCTTTCTTGTTTGTCTCATGTGGCGTTTGTTGTTGGTTGGTTGTTATTTCTTTAATTCTCATGTGGCATGTGTTTTTGGTAACAGAATTCCCATTACAGTTTATCCAAATATCAGTACTTTTGAAAAGAATGCGTTTAAACAATAGTCAAATTTGAATAAAAAATACTGTACAATAAATTATCTCAAGTAGCAACTTGCTTTTTTTAAACTCAAATTATTTATTTCAATTCAACTGCAAAGTTAACAACTTAAAGCATTAGGTGAAAATAACACTCTTAAATTCTTAAGGTTACTTAATTAACGAATAACAATAGAAAATCTCTCGAGACACCACTTTACAGATTACCACTGAGTACTAATGTAATCGGCGATGTAGTCGATGAAAAGTCATGGTCGATGTAGTCGATGAAAAGTTGCCAGACACTTCTTGTGAAACTGCAGGGTATGTATCTATACATATGTATCTCTAAACACGGATTGGTTTCTGCTATTCAACTTTCCAATACCGCAAACACAAGCAGTAACCCAGATGACGGCATCAATACAACGGTTGCTCTAAAATTGAACGCTATGAAATTATTATTATTGTCTTCTCATTCTATTCCATATACAATACAAATCACTTACAATGTGTACCCATGGTAAAATTATCTACATATTAGGTAGTTGCATTAGAAATTCCGTGGTTAAGCTGTCAAAATTAGCTGAACATTGAAAAACACTACGTACACAAAATGTGAATTATTTAATGAGCTTGGTTTACTTGATAGAAGGTCTATGCTATAAATTGCATTTTGATTGAAATTGTTTGAATTTTATTAACAAACAAAAAGAAACAAAATCAATGTTGACAGCTTACCCACGGAAAAGGTGAAAACACCAGAAATTAGCTGGGCTGACGCGTTTACCCGATAGATAATTCTACCATGGTATATCCGTAAAGATATAAAGTGCACGCGGCCGATGAACACACGGCTTGCTTTCAAGCGATGTTTTCTCGCTGAGATCAACTTGAAGCAGGGGGATTCTATGGCACAGCTGATCGAAAAGGTACTGGGGAAATAATGGAGAATGAGAGACCAAAGATGACAGAAACTAAGTTGAAACAGGGGGATTCTATGGCACAGCTGATCGAAAAGGTACTAGGGTAATGATGGAGAATGAGAGACCGAAGAAGACGGGAACTAAGTTGAAATAGTGTTTATTGATACTAATGAAAGCTAAATTATGTTTTATGTGGGTTGTATTGAACGAAAATACGTTAATTTCTGTCCGTTTTATGTCCAAATTGGTAAAATACAGCAGCAAATAAAACTCGATGAAAGGGCCTACTACCTCGTCGTCATGAAGACGCATCGAAGAGAGTAATGGAAACTCTGAAATATTACTCTATGGCAGTGGCTTCCAAACTATTTTGGTCGTGGAACCCCCAAATTTTTTTTGCCAATGAATATTTTTTAAACAACAACTTTTCAAAATTTAATGAGATATTAAATGAAACAAGTATTATTTTGTTATTTCAGTTTTTATTGAAATAAAAAAGACAAATCATCATAGAGATAGTTATTAAAAATACAAAACATAAACTAAAATAAATGAAAAAACTTTAATGTGAAGATTAAACCTGCTTCTTTGATTCTATGATTCTCTCAAAATTGGGCGTTATATTTGATAACTGAACTCCCATATCTGGTGCAGCATCAAGTTGGTTCCGATATTTGGTTTTTGCCGCAACATATTTTGAAAACTCAGCTTCACACAAATAGGTGGTTGCAAATGGCAATAGTATTCGAATGGCTTGTTTTGATAAATTCGGATATTCATCGAATACATCTGACCAGAATATTGTTAATGGAACTGGATTTTTGGCTTCTAATTGTGTATCCGAACTCAATTCAATCAAATTTTCATAATCCATGGAATGAAATCCTTTCGGGGTTTCTTTTATTTCGAAAGGATTTTGTACACAGAAATTATCTTAAATCTCTAGGTTAGGAAAGTAATTACTGAGTGCTTGCTGTAAACTGGACAGATGTGATTTTATACCATCACGGATTTCCATATCTAAATCCACTTCAGATTCCTCGAGAAAATCACAAAGCGTCTGGAAACACTCGAAGTTATTTTGCTCCACAGCTGAAACCCAATATTGTATTTTCCTTGAAAAAGCAACCAATTTATCTTTTGTTTGCAATATGTTGACTTGTTTTCCTTACAGAGCCAAACATAATTCGTTTAATTTTCCAAATATATCAGCAAGGTATGCAAGTGTAGACAGCCAAGTCATATTATTTCATCTGTCACACAAGAATTTTACCACACGATAACTGTTAGATATTTTGGTATTTTAGAAATGACATAAACCATTAAATCTGGCATCTCCACCCAAAACATAGAATTAAGCAAAATGTAATGAACAGAAATAGAATTAATAAAGCCAGTCAAGTTTTGGACATTGGCGACGACGACGAGCTCGGTGACGGTGTTTCAAACTACTGGTGTTCTACAATATAATTTTAATAATAATTGGAAATTCACTATTGTGAAATTAGTTGCACCGAGGAAAATGCACAAAAAGCAATTCTATTGAAGTCATTAGGAGCAGAAACTTATTCAGTTTTACACAGTTTATGTGATCCAGTGTCACCGGTCAAGAAAACCTACAATGAATTGGTTCAAATTCTTGAGACCCACTTTACTCCACCAACCATCGTATTCAGTGAACGAAAAAAATTTCATACCACTCAAAGAGAAGAAGGAGAAATGGTATGCCAAAGTAAAAAAGTTGGCTCTAAACTGCAAGTTTGGAAATCATTTAGATATAATGATTTTGGATCATTTCGTAATTGGACTTCCATCACAAATTTTTGAAAGACTTTGTAAAGAAACTGAAAACCTGACACTTGAACAAGCACTAAAAAAAAGCCATGATAATGGAAACAAAATTTGGAACGAAAAGCACATTTGAGGATGTTAATGTAAATTACGTAAATCGCAGAAACCAGAGAAATAAAAACGACACTGCAGTTAGTGGAAGTAGACGTAGTGGTAGCAGAGACACCTATGGCAACAGCAACGGCAGCAGCGGCAGAAAACCTTGCGAACATTGTGGATGGAAAAATCACAATTCAGACGCCTGTAAATTTAAAGAGAGCAAATGCTTTGCATGTAAAAATATCGGTCATTTAGCATCAGTTTGTCACAAAAAACACGAAAAATTTGTTAACTATGTATCTGATTCAGATAGTGATGTTACTGTTAATAACATTTTTGAATACTCTATTTTCAGTGTTAAAGACAAAACTTCTCTGGGGTTATACTCTTTGCCAGTGACAGTAGATGGTATTAAATTGAATGCAGCTTCCCAGCGGACCAAAACTTCGTATACGATATCGCATACGAGAGTTACGCGAAACTTTTGCGGGTAAAACTCTCGAAAACAGATCCGAAAATGATCGGAAAATGAATCATCAGTCGCTCAGTTTGTGGCAGTAAAAGTTTCGTTTACGATGTCTTGCAAGAGATTCGTTTGCGAGACTTTTGCAATATCTTTTGCGAGAACAACACGAAAAATAAAACAAAATGCAATAGCCAAAACTTTGTTGTTGTGTCGTGTGCCTGCACGTGTGTGCCTCTGTTTGGCGCACGACACAACGACAACAATGTTTCTCTCTTTTCGTCCGTTTAGCACCCGTTTTTTAATCCAGTTTGCGAATATTTGGGCGAGTTTAATTTCTCCCCCGGTTTTGGTCCGGTAAATACTCGCTTCTGAGCCCGTTTGCGAGCATTTAGCGTAACACTCGCTAAGGCTCGGTTTTTTGCCCGCAGGGTTGCGATACTGGGGCTCCTTGTACATTGGTTTCAGCATCGTTTTATAAAGAGAACAACATAAAAATTCCTCTCAGAGAATGCAAAATCCCTTATGTTAACTACAGTGGATAAAGAATTCTCTTCTGGGTGAGTACGATGCAAAAATAACATACGAGGGCAGGTCGAAAATTTTAACTATTGTTGTTACCAACACAAACAACCCACCCTTATTGGGGCGTACGTTTTTGAAAGCATTTAACTTTGAATTAACACAAGTGAGTTCTGTACATCGATATAATGGTCTTTCAGTCATTGTTAATAAGTTAAAAGACGAGTTTTCAGAGGTTTTCAGTGACACTCTTGGAGAATATAATGTTAATAAGGTTTCAATAGACATAATGGATGATGCAAAACCTGTATTTTTTAAACCTCGTCCAGTACCTCTAGCGTGGAAGCATAAAGTAGAACTTAAACTACGGAAGATGATTGAAGATAACATTTTAGAGCCAATAGATAACTCAGATTGGGGAACACCACTAGTCCCAATTCTGAAACCAAATGGGGATTTAAGAATATGTGGTGATTATAAAGTAACTCTAAATAAAGATTTAGTTGATTTTAAATATCCCCTTCCTCGTATTGAGGAAATTTTTGCTGCACTACAAGGTGGAGAATTGTTTACTAAACTAGACTTGTCCAATGCGTACAACCAATTACTTTTGGACGAGAAGTCGCAGCTTTTGTGCTCCTGGAGCACAAACATTGGCACACTTAAGGTGAAACGCCTGCCTTTTGGCATTAAAACAGCTGCGGCAGTCTTTCAGAAAACCATGGAAAATTTGTTCCGGGGTATATCAAATGTAGTGTATCAGGATGACATAACAGTGACAGGTACAAATATGAAACAACATTTAGATACTTTGAGAGAAGTTTTGCTGAAGCTGAAGACAACTGGATTAAAATTGAATGTTGAAAAATGTAAATTTTTCCAACCTAAAATTGCGTACTTGGGATTTTTAATAGATAAGAACGGTTTAAGCAAAGATGAAACCCGAATTTCTAGTGTTGTAAACGCACCAATTCCAAACAACGTCTCCGAATTGAGGGCATTCATTGGAATGGTAAATTACTATTCAAAATTCATAAAAAGTTTTTCACAAAAAATGGTACCCTTATCTGAATTATTGAAAAATGACAATAAATTCATTTGGTCTGAAGATTGTCAGAAGACGTATGACATGATTAAATTGGATATTACATCTAATCAGGTTCTTGTTCATTTTAACCCTCAATTGCCAATAGTCCTAACAACAGATGCATGTGGGTCCGCTGTTGCGGGTGATCTCTCTCACCAAATTCACAAAGATCTCAGACCCATAGCATTTGTTTCAAGAGCACTGACAAAGAACGAGAAAAATTATAGCACAATGGAAAAAGAGGCACTGGCCATAATTTTTTGCGTCACAAAATTGAGGCAATATTTACTGGGGAACAAATTCATCTTGAAAACGGACCATAAGCCTTTGGCGACAATTTTTGGTGAGCATAAAGGCTTGCCAATAATGGCATCTGCTCGTATCCAAAGATGGGCCCTGATTTTGTCTGGGTTTAATTATTCAGTTGAATACATAAAAGGGGATTTTAATAATGCAGATGGTCTTTCTCGTATGCCTCAACATTTTTCTTCAAAAGACTATAATGATATTAATTATATAAATTTTGTTGAACAGGATAATAATATGAATTTAAATTTTAAGACCATTGCCCGTGAAACGAGACGTGATCCAATATTATCGAAACTGGCTGAGTCGATACTTAGAGGTAAGGTTGATGAACTATTAACGCATGATGATTTTGCACCATATCGCAACAAAGGAATTGAGCTTTCAGTTGAATATGACTGTATTTTTTGGGGATACCGTGTCGTTGTTCCTTTTAAACTTCGTAAACTTTTGCATGAGTCTTATCTTGCGTTGGCAAGGTCATATGTTTGGTGGCCAGGGTTAGATAAGGATATTGAGTGTCTAATTAAGTCATGTGGATCATGCCAACAATTACAATCGTCTCCTCAGAAAAGCTGTTTAATTCCATGGAATCCAGCGGATTCTGTTTGGAGCCGTATTCATGTCGATTTTGCAGGTCCAATTAATAGTTACTACCTGTTAATCGTGATCGACTCTTTTTCGAAATTCATAGAAGTCTTTAAGACTAAGGAAATCACATCCGCATTTACTGTTTCGAAAATAAGAGAGTTATTTTGTCGTTATGGATTAGTTGATGTATTAGTCAGTGATAATGGCAGACAGTTCACGTCGGATGAATTTCAACAATTTTTGAAGATTAACGATGTTAAACATATTTTTACGTCTCCTGGCCATCCCGCGACAAATGGTCAGGCGGAAAATTTAGTCAAAACATTAAAAAAAATGAATCATATCAAATTTAAAAGCGGATAAAAGTTGTACAATAGATACAACACGTTTTAGCAAATTGAAACCTCCAATGACAAGAAATAAAATTATTGAATCTCAAATGCAAAGTGTTCTCAATCACAAAGGTACTCGAATTGTAGGATTTTCCAGTGGACAAAATGTTTCAATCCGAGATTACAGAAACCCAAATAAGCCAAGTTGGTCTCAAGCCACTATTAAAAAGAAACTTGGTCCTCGTTCTTATACCTGCATATTAACTCACAACAATAGTGAAATAAAACGTCATTTGGACCAAATACGTAACAGGGAAATTGATTTCGAGGAAAAGCGAAAAGAAACAAATGTACAAGGACAACGCAAAGTGAATTTAAAAAATCCAAATGATTTAACACCATCTGAAACTGGAAGAGATTTAAGACCACGACGTGAGGGAAGGGTAGTTAAGATATCTGAAATTGATTGATGATGTTAATTATATTTTTTTATTTTTTGTTATGAATACAATAATATAATATATAATGTAATACAATAATGTACAATGTTAAACACGAATTTGAAACTTTGGAAATTAAACATATTGTAACTAAAACTAATGAAAAACTAAAACTAAAATGAAATGTATATAATCATATATAGTATGCGCTTAAGGGGGGCGTGTTAGATATTTTGGTATTTTAGAAATGACATAAACCATTAAATCTGGCATCTCCACCCAAAACATAGAATTAAGCAAAATGTAATGAACAGAAATAGAATTAATAAAGCCAGTCAAGTTTTGGACTCATCCTAATACATTACAATAACCATCGAACTTCCGTATGAAGAAGTAACGTTGTGTGAAGACTACCCATATCTTCGTTCATAGCTTTAAAAATACGTGATTACAATGGTTTACTTTTAATAAAATTAATAATCTTCACTCCTTCGCCTAGAACATATTTAAATGTCACTGAAATCCTTTTTGTTATTAATGCAAATGTGTGAAGAATGCAATGAGTACTGTTACAGTTTTTTGCAACATTTTTAATCCGTGCTACAACACCACTCTATTTTCCTGTCATTGCTTTTGCTCCATCGCTGCATACGTCAATACATCTTCCCCAGTTAATTGCATGCCTTGTCATATATTAAATAATTCTCTATATATAAAATATGAATATATTAAACACCATTCGTATTTTTTTAAAGAAATACAATTTGTCACGCGGAACACCAAAATATTTTCGTGGACCCCTAGGGTTCCACTTGGGGAACCACTGCCCTATGGTATTACTCTATGCTTAAGACTGAATTCCTAGTAAAATAAACAAGTGGTAGCAGTAGACGTTGTTGTTGTTGTAGGCAGCAACAACAGGCAATTTGTTTTTGTTTCAATCGTTTAAGTTGTCAATCTATACATGTTAGCATGGTAGAATTATCTATTAGGTGGTCGCATTAGTAATTCCGTGGTTAAGCTGTCAAAATTAGCTGAATAATAAAAAACACTATGTACACAAAATGTCTATGCTATTATAATGCATTTTGATTGAAATTCTTTGAATTTTATTAACAAACAAAAAGGAACAAAATCGAATTTGACAGCTTACCCACGGGAAAGACAAAAAACCACAAATCAGCTGGGCTGGAACACAGGAATACAAAAAAGTACAAAAACAAAGTATATACCTATTAGTTTGACAGCTGAAACGATCAACAATGAACAAATCGAAAACAGCTGTTCTAACGACTTTGCTTCCTTATTTTACCAAGCCTGAATTCATGTTTCCATTTTTCTTTGATACTCCTCTCTTGCTCTCTTCTAAAAGTGGAGAGAGTAAAAGAGTACAGTCTAACAAGGGAGTGTAAAAGTGTAGACAATTTGTACACAATCTCACGAGCTTACTACCTAACTGTATCTGGCAGAATCAAGAGTTTGAAAATACAAAAAAATTGAGTGCCATTGCTCCAAAACTGTTCGATATATCGTTCCAAAAAAATCAAAAAATTAAATCTAACTTTTGCATTTTGAAACTCTGAAAACCTAATATTTGTGAAACGACAAAAACATTTTGTGCGCACTATGAACAAATGCGTCAAAAAAACTCAAAACAAGATAACAACAAAAGAATTTAAATTTTTGTTTTCTTGCAAATCGAATAACACGAAAGTAGTTTAAATTTTTAAATATACTCGTACCCCACTGTGCGATTTTCAATGCTGATATGTCATTGCAATTTCTAACTCCTGAATTCTCATTTTACCCTGACTGATTAATGTTTCCATTTTTCTCTGATACTCCTCTCTTGCTCTCTTCTAAAAGGGGAGAGAGTAAAGGAGTACAGTCTAAAAAGAGTGAGTGTAAAAGTGTAGACAATTTGTACACAATCTCACGAACATACGATTTCTTGATTATTGATTAAAATATTTGATTGATTCAACTAAAAAAAATTTGAATTGAAGCAATTGTTTAATGGAAAAATTTTGGCCAGAAATATTTGGCATGTGTATACTAATATTATAAAGAAGAAATGTTTGTGAGTCTGTATGTAGGGGATAATCTTCTAAACTACTAATCCGATTTTAAAAATTCTTTCACCAGTATAATAATACGTTATCACTGAGTGCTATAGGCTATTTTTTTTACCCCCCTACTAAAATTCAGGACGAAGTCTGACGGGTTTGCTAGTAGTAAATAAACTAATTTGTCCCATCCCACTCAGTATTTGGATGCTCGTTTTGACACAAATCATCTAACTTATGGCGATTTCGTTTCTAAGAAAAATTCAAAAATTTTTCTGCTCTTTGCCCTAAAAGTGCCTTTTTGTGTCGTTTGTGAAAAAAGTGCAACCCCACTTGAAGAGAGAACTCCCGCCTTGTAACGTCTTTTTGTTTTTCAAAATAGTAAATTGTAATTTTCCTTACATTCTTAGTTACTTGGCGTTTA
The DNA here is from genome assembly GCA_963931995.1 of Phaonia tiefii. NCBI lineage: Eukaryota > Metazoa > Arthropoda > Insecta > Diptera > Muscidae > Phaonia > Phaonia tiefii. The sequence continues at coordinate 218,746,946 of OZ008369.1, forward strand.
TTTATTTATTTATTTCATCAGCTAAAAACAGCCGGGATATAAAATAAAGTTTAAAATCTTTTAAACAATTACTTAACAATTAACTTAAAAAAAAATAAATTTTTGACTTAAAAAAACAATTCTAACAAATATATATAAAAAAAAAGAAAAACCAATACCAAGAAAATTGGAAAAATGCATAAACCACAAGGCAAAAATATTTAAATTAGTGGAAATGATAATAAATTACATAATTATTAAGTCAAAGATTTCTTAATCGTACTAACAAATAGAAGAAAAAAAAACCAATACCAAGAAAATTGGAGGAAAAAAAAACAGGATTAGCGTGACTACAGGCACCAGGAACATCAGGAACACAGGAACAACAGGAATGCAGGAACATCAGCAGCAGGAATTATATAAACACGAAAATTTCAAAAGAAGCAAGAACAGATGACACAGGAACAGATGAAGCAGGAACAGGTGAAGCAGGAACAGATGAAGCAGGAACAGATGAGGAAGGACAGAAAAAGCAGGAATTGGTGAAGCAGGAACAGATGAAGTAGGAACAGATGGAGTAGGAATAGATATAGCAGGAACAAATAAAGCAGGAACTGTTGAAGCAGGAACTGTTGACTGTTGAAGCAGAAGACTGGAACAGATGAAACATGTGCAGGGAGCGAGCAGGAACTTTGATGACAGGAGAAAGAAAACAGGAACTTTTAAGAAGTGGAAGAACAGGAACAATGAAGACAGGAACAGAGAAAACATATGTAATTGATGAACAGGAACTTTAATGACGGGATAACAAAACAGGAACCATTGATAATTTGAAGAAGGCGAAAAAACGGGATCGATGAACACAGCAACAGATGAAACATGTGGAGGAATTAAGCAGGAACTTTAATGTCAGGATGGAAAACAGGAACTATTGAGAAATTGAAGAAGACGTATGAACAGGAACAATAAAAACAGGAACGGATAAAACATATGCAGAGGATGAGCAGGAACTATGATGACTTGATGGGAAAAAAGGAACATTGAGAAGTTGAAGAAATCGAATCGGATCGAGGAAAACAGGAACAGGTTTATATATTAAATATGTGCATGGGAGAGCAGGAAAGTAGCGATGATGACAGGAACATGTGTCGCCGAGAAGCATCAACTCTGATGAAATTAGCGTGAACAGGACCAAATATCTTTTGGACTAAATATCCTTTGGTTTCGAAACCACGATCTGGCAATTCTCAGTTTAGTGTACATTATTACTAAGTATTTTACGTTTTATTACTTCAACAGAGTCAGAAATTGAAAACAAATGGTAAAATTCATTAAAATGTTTACAAAGACTATAAAGAGGATTAAAAGCCTCATAATTATGTTTAACTGCAGGTAAATTTAACAGAACAAAATATCTTGAAGCACGAATAGGAACATTAAAGTATATATTAGATATTAGATGTGATGAATTAATTTCTCCGTTTATTAATTTTGTCATACGAGATAGGTTTGCGGAAACAATAGCAATACATTCGATTTTTTTATTAATACACTCACACTTCTCTCATTGTCTTTGGCACTGTCTCTCAGTACTCAAAGACAGTAAATTCGGCAAATAATTTTTTGTAAGCGGCCAGTTCGGTGAAATTTCGTTGTAATTTGCGGAAAAATACCGCAAATTGTGGAAAGACAAACATTTTCCATCTTCTTTGGCAACTAATACATATTCCCATTGTCGTGCCCCATGTAAACGCAAGTTAGTAAAAAATCTTAATCAGTCGCACGTAGAATTTCAACTCTCATTGCCTGATGATCAGTTGGATGTTTATGGCGCTTCTTCCTCGGCGGCTTAAGAGCTAGACTTCATATGTGCCACTCTCTATATCTATACTAATATTCTAAAGAGGAAGTGTTTGTGATTTTGTTAGTCTGTCTGCAGGGGGTAATCTTCTAAACTACTCATCCGATTTTGTTTCTTTCACCAATAGAGTGCTACGTTATCACTGAGTGCTATAGGTTATTTTGTCTATCCGCCCTCCCTCATCTACTAAAATTCAGGACGAAGTCTCATCTCGTAATATAAGTGCTTTTTTGTGTTCGCTTGTGAAAAAAGTGTGACCCTACTTCAAGGTTTTGTGTTCGTTTCTGAGAATGTTGCACTCAAAAATGTTGAATTTTCTGCACTCTCGGCGAGTCATTGGGGAGAATGTTGATCGGTAAAATGGCTTTCATTCTGTCTTCGTTGTCGTTGTTAACCTAATTATTCTTTCCTTTTTGTGGAGCGCTAAGCAAATTTATACGGCTTCATTTAAAATCTGTAAGATCATCATTTAAAATGTAAGAACTCTATATAGATCCGGTGCAAGTATCCAACTGGCAGATGTCCTCGAAAGTTATAAGGCTGACATTACCGCTATCCAGGAAATGCGATGGACAGGACATGGCTGCTCAAGAAAAATAAACTGCGATATATACTACAGTTGCCATGAAAAAAAATCATGAATTTGGTTGCGGATTTGTAGTTGCCAAAAGACTGCGACATCTAGTCTCTAGGTTCAATCCGGTGAGTGAACGTATAGCCACAATCCGCATAAAAGCGAAATATTTTTATATTTCCCTAATTTGTGTTCATGCCCCGACAGAAGAGAAAGATGATGATGCCAAAGACATATTCTATGAGCTCCTAGAGGAAACGTATGACCGCTGCCCTGGCCTAGGAGATTAAGATTGTACTAGGAGATTTTTATGCCAAAGTAGGAAGGGAGAATGTGTTTAATCCAACTATTGGCAATTTCAGTCTACATGCTGACAGTCCCGACAACTGTATGAGACTGATTGACTTTGCCGCGGCAAAAAACATGGTCATTAGTGGTACAAGATTCCAGCATAAATACATCCACAAGGCTACTTGGGTATCCCCTGATCAAAGAAGTAAGAACCAAATAGATCACGTGGTAATTGATGGAAGGCACTCATCCAGTGTAATGGACGTACGAGTGATCAGAGGAGCTAACATCGATTCTGATCACTACCTGGTAACAGCAAAGGTTCGCACAAGATTAAGTAGAGCGAAAATCGTACGAAACCAGACGCAGAGGAAGCTGGACATCGGAAAGCTGCAATTACCAGAGGTAGCCACAGCCTACTCAAGGAAGCTCTCGCAACTTTTGGCACAGAACCCGCCCCCTCTCGATAACGACCCTGAAGCGCAGTGGAAACCCATTTCTTACTCTATAAAAACTGCCGCAGCAACCGTACTTGATTTTGAAAAACCGCTTCGCAACAAACCATGGTACGATGAAGAGTGTCGCATTGCAAATGACGAAAAGAAGCTGCACGTATGGTAATGCTTCAGTCAATTGCAACGCGAGCTGCAACTGAGCGGTATAGGGAGGAAAGAAATGAGGTAAACCGTCTCTTTAGGCGTAAGAAACGGCAGTGAAGAAAGCGCGATAGTGAGAAAATTGAGACATACAGAAGGAAGAACAAAGCCCGAAAATTCTACCAAAAAGTTAAAAACGGAACTAATGGACATGGTTCAGGTCCCCCCTTCTGTAAAGACAAGGACGGAAATCTCGTCGCAGATGTGCAGAGCATGTTGGGAATATGGAGATAGCATTTCTGCGCGCTACTAGTAGCTGAGATATCCAATGACGATGGGACAATCGATCACAATATGGACGACGACGTCGATTGCCCCCTCCTAACCAAGACGAGGTCAGAACAGCTATTGCCCGGCTTACCGGCGGAGGTGTTTAAGGCTGGCGGCGATGAGCTGATAAGGTGCATGCATCAGCTCATTAGCAAAATTTGGTTAGATGAATGCATGCCCGGCGATTGGAGTCTCAGTGCACTATATCCCATATTTAAAAAAGGTGACCCGAGTATCTGTGCCAACTGCCGTGGATTTCCTGCATATTCCTGCAAAACTCATACGCCTTTGCAGGATGACCTTGACGAACACCTAATCCGCAGTGAAAGTTGGTAAGGATCTTACCGAAGCTTTTTTTTTTTTTTTTTTTTTTATCAAACCAACACTCAGGGGATGCCCCCTATAAATGCAGTGCATTGTGTTGGCGAAGGAAAATTGAGGTAGTAGAGGGTGGAAAGAGGGAGTAGTGTCTGTTGATATTTGCCTTGAATGTTTGTATGCCACAATTGGTGGGAAATACACTAGCCGGAAGTTTATTCCACATACGGACTGTACGGCTGAAGAACGAATTTTCTCTATAGTGTGTAGTGCGGTCAATCGGCCACTCGATAAAAAACGGATGAGAGTTCCTGGGAAGCCGCGTACTTCGGCTAAATATCCTCACGTCCGGCATAAGTTGACGGATGTCCGAGGAACACATACCGTGGAAATATCGATAGAACAGTGACACGCAACCCACATTTCGACGATGCTCAAGGGAGGCAATAGGGTTGGATACCCTACTGTCCCCTATTAAGACCGTCGCTCTCCTCTGGACATGGTCGAGAAGCTCCAAAGAAGTCCTAGGAGCACCTGTTATGGGAGTTATACTCCATCTTTGGCCTGATGTAGGTGGTGTAGATATTGAGAAGATCAGATGGATTGAAGTATTTTTTGCACCGCTTTAAAAAGCCTAGACACTTGAATGCATCTTTCGACACTTCAAATACATGTTTTGCCCAACGGACATCACATTGTATTTTCATGCCCAGAACATCAAGAGCGTCTGATTCATCAATATCCACACCGTCCATAGACAATGACGACACACCTGGGTCAGCAATACGTTTATGCGACAACAAACAACACTGGGTCTTACTCGCATTAAAATCTACTCTATTCCTTCGACCCCATTCAACAATGAACACCAGATCGCGGTCGAGTGTTTCATTCATCGTCCGGCGTTTGATTTCAATCTCTTGAAGACTTGGCCTACGATTGAATGAATAAGAATGGCAGAGATTACTGTCATCGGCAAAAGAGTAGATTGGATTCACAGTCTGACCCAGGAGATCGTCAATGAAAATAAGAAAAAGAGAAGGAGAAAGAACAGAGCCCTGTGGTACACCTGCAGTCAATTTATGCTCGTCGGATGAAACCCCATCTACAACAAGTCGTTTAGTGCGATCTCTGCGAAAACTCGATATAAATCGAGTGAAGTTATCACCGACACCAAAAGCAGCGAGCTTTGACAAGAGTGCATCGTGCCATACTCTGTCAAAGGCCTTGGAAATATCAAGAGCCACTACCTTACTCTCACCAAGCCGGTGGATGGATCGACTCCACTGTTCCGAAAGGAACGCCATCAGGTCTCCAGTAGATCGCATTCTACGGAAGCCATACTGCCGATCATTAAGAAGGTCATTGGACTCAAGATACTTCACTAGATGGTGGTTAACCATGCTCTCCATAACCTTCGAGAGCGCAGAACAAATTGCAATTGGGCGGTACTTTGCAGGGTTACTTGCATCACCTTTTTTAGGGATTGGCTGAACATTAGCAATCTTCCAACGCGCCGGGAAGACTCCGGCACGGTATGCAAGGTTGAAAAGATTGCGCAATGGACACGCCAGTGTCGAAGAGCACCTACTCAAGACCAGTGCAGATATGCCATCCGGGCCCGGGGATTTACCTACGACGAGATTCGCAAGAACCTTTTTAACTCCTCGCGTTCGAAAAAATATCTTTGGCATGGAGCAAGATACGTAATTGATCACAATTCGAAACTAAGCGAGGCCTCAGGCAAGGCGACACCCCACCGTGCGATCTCTTTAACATCTTAATGGAGATCATTATGAGAAAAGCTGCAGTCAACATGAATAAAACCATCAGCAGCAAAAGTCACATGCTGCTCGCGTATGCTGATGATATAGATATCATTGGGCGCACAATTAGAGAAGTTACTGCGGTTTTTTTTTTCGAGAATCTGACGGTAAATGAGGACAAGACAAAATTAATGGTTTCAACGAACCTCCACGCAATTAGACCAAAGCGTGAACGTAGTGGACGAAATTATATACCTCGGGTCTACCGTGAACAAAAACAACAACGTCAGCCTTGAGATCAAGCGGAGAATTGTGCTTGCGAATAGATGTTATTTTGGGCCAAGCAAGAACTTTAGAGATAAAGCCCTCTCTCGAGTAACAAAATTCCAGCTGTACCAGACTCTCATTCAACCTATCTTGCTTTATGGTGCATGTTGTATCTAATCAACTCAGAAATCCAGACTCTTTATTTCAACTCATTAACTTTGACAATAGGAAACTTGTAAAAGATTAATAAAAACAATTCATTTGACATTGGAACATTCTATTACAATATTATTCAAAAAGGCAGGTATATCCAACCTATATCATTATTCCCCCTTCTTATCTTCGGAAATCTTCAGCTTGGAATCGCTCCACATTCTTTCGTATTCGCTCGCTTCTTCTTATTACAGGCCCGACGTCCTCTTCCTACGTGCTCTCTTCACGGATCTCATTCTCGCGTTACAAATCCAAAGAATAGTCCAAGGGGTTGGGGTGGCTAAAGTTCTCCATTCGAGGCTTTAATTGATTCTGATGTCGCTTGCATCTGCCGAAATCTGTTTCTACCACATACATCATTGTCCCCAGGAATTTAGTGATTTGTCCCTTAATCCATTTCGGCCCTCTTCCATAGTTTCTGAGAAAGACTAAATCGTTTACTAAATATTTTGTACGTTTTTTACCTTTGCTCTCCCCTTTTTCTTTTGGCGTGTGTGGAAGTTGTGTCAAGAGTGTACGAATCTGACGGCCATGTAATAATTCGGATGGTGATTTCCCTTCATTGTTGGGTATAGAGCGATATGTTGATAAAAATTTCAAAACCGCAGTTTTAACAGACAGACCATCTTCGATGATTTTAGAAACTGAAGTTTTAAATGTGCGGACAAACCTTTCTGCTAAGCCGTTAGAAGCTGGGTGAAATGGAGCCGTTGTCAGATGTCTGATGCCATTGTGAATGCAAAATTGTTTAAATTCGTTGGCGGTTAGCTGCGGGCCAATATCGCTAACAATTGTCTCCGGCAGTCCATCCCTTGAAAAAATTTGTGAAAGTGCCTTTCTGCTAAGCCGTTAGAAGCTGGGTGGAATGGAGCCGTTGTCAGATGTCTGATGCCATTGTGAATGCAAAATTGTTTAAATTCGTTGGCGGTTAGCTGCGGGCCAATATCGCTAACAATTGTCTCCGGCAGTCCATCCCTTGAAAAAATTTGTGAAAGTGCCTTTCTGCTAAGCCGTTAGAAGCTGGGTGAAATGGAGCCGTTGTCAGATGTCTGATGCCATTGTGAATACAAAATTGTTTAAATTCGTTGGCGGTTAGCTGCGGGCCAATATCGCTAACAATTGTCTCCGGCAGTCCATCCCTTGAAAAAATTTGTGAAAGTGCCGCTGTGGTATTCGATGTCGTCGTTGAATTCATTTGGCAAACGAATGGGAACTGCGAATAGGCATCTACACATATAAGCCACATATGGTTGAAAATTGGACCAGCAAAATCTATGTGTATCCTTTGCCAGGCATGTGTAGTTTCGGGCCAACTGCTAAATTCTAGAACAGGACTGGCACCATGTATCTTACATACTTCACATTTGGCGGCAATATCTTCAATATCCTTATCCATGGTCGCCCACCAACAATGTTGCCGGCCCGAACGTTTCATTTTCACAATGCCTCAATGTCCATCATGCATTAATTTTAACAGTTGATCCTTGAGTGCTTCTGGAATTTAAACTCGCGAGTTAGAAGCTGTTTGCAAAAAAAGTACGTTGTCGTGAATTAGCAAACACAGTTGAAAGTACGGACGTAATTGATGTTCATCTTTCTTAATATAAGCAGGCCAACCGGTTTTTATGTACTCTTTAACTTTTATTAGGTCCGGATCTTTTTCAGTATATTCCCTGATGATGTCTATATTGATTGGTGTACTAAATACTTCAATGGAATTACAAATTTCTAGACTATCGAACTCCGGATCGGGCCCAATTGGTAAACGAGACAATGCATCGGCGTTACCATGTTCAGAAGTGCATCTAAATTTTATTTGAAATTGGTAGGCCATAAGAGTAATAGCCCATCGTTGTATTCGGTGAGCTGTCATATTGGGTAAGTGTTTATTTGGACTGAAAATGGTCACTAGGGGTTTATGATCTGTTATTAGGGTAAACTTACGTCCGTACAAATAGTTGTGAAACCGCTGTACGCCAAACACGATAGCCAAGGCCTCTTTTTCTATTTGGCTATATTTAGATTGATGTTGGTCTAATGTTTTGGAGGCGAAGGATATTGGACGTTCTGTTCCATCCTCATAGATATGTGATATGACTGCACCTATGCCATGCGAAGACGCATCCGTCGCTAAGCGGCGGGGCCAGACTGGTAGTGGCGGCAGCGCTGCTGGCATGTCTGGTTCGATGACGGATGGTGAGTCATCGACGTCCTCAGCCGTTCCCAAACGGGTTCTGCTGGGGTCGCCAGAAGTTAAGGCTAGATCAAAGCCGGTTGACGCCGACTTTGATAGTAGTGCAGGAGCTGGTGGAGTGCCTTCTAGAGGCAGTCCGAAGAGGGGTGCGAGTGGTACCCAGGCAGGAAGTGAAGGGGGCGCTGGTAGTAGCAGCGCCAAGTTGGTTGCAGGCACCAGTGGTGTCAGTACGTTGGCTGAGGAGATGAGGAGCACTATAAGTAAGGTTAGTGAAGTTTTGAGAGCTGCTGGTACGCCGAAAGGCGTGTTGAAGGGTTCGCTGCCAACTGTACCTGTTGGTACGGCAGCCCCCGCCAGCAGCGATGGTGGTCGCGGCCGTAGCCGCGTAGGTCCCAGTGGACTGGGTGACGTCGGTGCCGCTGTAGAGCGGACACAGGCGGTCACCCGTAGGTTGGTCTCCGATTTAATGGAGGCCAATGTTAGTAAGGAGTTGGTTGCGAGGGTCCTTGGTTACTCTTCGGAGTACGAGGCACTCGTGGTAGGTCTGCTGGCTCAAAACGAGCGCCTTCGGGGCCGTCTTGATGCCAAGCCCAGGGAGAGCAGTAGGAGTGCCGTTCGACCCGCGGTTCCCACCGCGCCGGCAACGTTCCTCGCACCGGCTCCAGTGGCGACTGCCCCTGTAGCTGTGGGAGGAGGTTGTTCGGTAGTCACTGCGCCAGTTGTGAAGCCCGTCGAGACCTGGTCCTTGGTGGTGCGGGGCCGTAAGGGCCAAACTGCCAAGGATGTGGCCAGCAAGGTGGTGAGTGAGGTGGGGCCCACTTTAAGAGAGCGGGTCCATGAGATCAGGGCGCTTCGTGGTGGTGGCGTATTAATACGCACACCATCTGTAGCGGAGCGTGCGGGTATTGCCAAGAATACCAAGTTTGAGGAGGCTGGGCTCACCGTTACGGTGCCTGATAGCTCGGTAGTGCGGGTTGTTGTCCAAGGGGTCGACTCGAAGATCACTCATGACGAGTTCATGGGTGATGTTTTCGAGAAAAACCTCAAGGACAGGATCTCGCTTGAGGAGTTCAAGAGTGGTGTCCGGCTCACTAGTCGGCCATGGGATAGTTCCAAGAGCGGAACAACGAACGTTGTCTTGGAAGGGCGGGCTTCGGCCCTTGAGCCTTTGCTAGCATCGCGTCGTTGCTACGTGAAGTGGTTCTCATTCCGCGTACGACCGTTTGATCCGGTGCCAAGTTGTTTCAGGTGTTTGTCGTTTGATCACTACGTTAGGGAGTGCAGATGGAAAGAGAATGCCTGTTCTCGGTGTGGTCAACAGGGTCACTGTGCAAGGGATTGCGGTAACGCAATTCACTGCAGAAACTGCGCTTTCCAGGGGAGACCCTCGGCTCATCGTATGATGACTGAGGACTGTCCCATGTACAGCGTTATGTTGGCTAGAGCGAGGGCTAGACATTAAGTATGGGACACACAATTCTACAAATAAATTGTGGTAGGGCAATGTCGGCAATGTGCGAGGTAGGAGAGGTAATGGTAGAACGACAGTGTAGTTTTGCTCTCATTCAGGAACCTGCTAGTGGCCATGGTGTCATTACAGGTTTGCCTGCGAGTATGCGGGTCTTCGCTGATTTGAGACTTAACTCCGCGGTGGTCGTGAATGACGGTAACGTAGAGTGTACCGTGGTTTCTAGGACCGACTTGGGGGTTTGCGTGTGTGTAGAAGGGGGTTTCGGACGGATATTTTTGTGTAGTATTTACTGCAAGTTTTCTGAGCCTTTAGAGCCGTATTTGGCATATATGGACACGGTACTACTACTTGCGAGTAGTAACTCTCTCGTCCTAGGGATAGACGCTAACGCACCAAACCCGCTATGGTTTAGCAAAACACCCAGACTTTCGACTGGGTCGCAAAACCATTACCGGGGAGAGATGCTAAGTGAATGGATTGTTTCGGGCCACCTTCATGCCTTGAATGAGCCGAGTGAGCAGTACACTTTTGATAATGGTAGAGGAGTTAGCGATATAGATGTGACGATTGCGAATATCGCAGCTTTGAGAACGTTTCAGGTTAGTTGGAGGGTCAGACCGTCCGTAAGTGATCACAATTACATTGTAATTGATTTCACTTACGAACGGACTGAAGTTAGCAGCTTAGACATCGTGCGGTGGCGCACCAGGGATGTGAACTGGGATGTGTATGGAGAATTTATCGCAGCTGAGGCTAGCGAGATTCCAATAGAAGTCTTTCGTCGTAGGACCGTAGATGAGCAAGTCTCGTGTTTACGCGAAGTTGTTCATAGGGCTAACGACGATCTCCTTGAAAGGTGTCGCAAGAAAACTTTGAGAAGATTACGATGGTGGACACGTGAGTTGACACTCAAGCGGAGGGAAGTGCGCCGTCTCAGGAAACGTTTCCAGAGAGGCAAACGGAACGAAGCTAGTGATCTTGACCAGCTCAGATCAGCGTACAAAAGTTGCCTCAGCGATTACAAGGATATGCTTGTAAACGTGAAAGAGGAAGATTGGCGACAGTTTGTTGCCTGCCATAGGAATGATCCTTGGGGTCATGTGTATAGAATCTGCCTTGGCAGAGGTAGGAGGACAGATCTCTCCGGGTTGAAAGATGGCGATGCCATTCTTACTTCCTGGAGTGATTGCGTCAAAGTTTTGCTGCGGGAGTTCTTTCCGAGAGCGGAGGCAGTGGCCTCTTCTTCTTCTTCTGGGGAAGTTGAGACTGTTGCACCCGAGCTGGAAAGATCAGAGATCGCAGAAAGCATGGCGTTAGTTAAGTCGCGAAAGTCACCTGGTATGGATGGAATAGCTGGAGAGATGTGTAAAAGCGTCTGGAAGGCTATTCCGGAATACCTAGAGGCTTTGTATGGGCGGTGTGTACATGAGGGATATTTTCCACGCGAGTGGAAGGTAGCCCGCGTCATTGTACTCTTGAAGTCAATCGATAAGGACAGGAGTAATCCTCGTTCTTATCGGGGTATCAGTCTCTTACCAGTATTTGGAAAAGTACTGGAGAGGATTCTGGTGCAGAGACTAAATGAGAGAGTCGCTGACAGCATGTGCCGTTGGCAGTTCGGTTTCGTAAGGGGCCGAAGTGTCGAAGATGCCTGGGCGCACGTGAGGAGAACTGTTGTAGAGTGTACTCAGAAGTATCTTCTGGGTGTTTTCATCGACTTTAAAGGTGCGTTTGATTATCTGAGTTGGGCGAGCGTGGAAGAAAGACTAGCGGGGCTAGGGTGTCAGGAAGTAGCACTCTGGAGAAGTTACTTCTCTGACAGAAAAGCAGTGATAGTCGGGGCAAATAGTTCTGAGTGTGTTGATGTGGTCCGAGGATGTCCACAGGGTTCCATTTGTGGACCGTTTGTGTGGAATCTGATGATGGACTTGCTTTTGCATGAGCTTGAGGCCGAATGCAAGATATGTGCTTACGCTGATGACTTGCTTATCATGGTCGAGGGTAGTTCTCGTTCCGAGTTGGAACAGGTATCCTCGGCTATGATGAGTATTGTCACTCGGTGGGGCGAGCGTGTAGGAGTTAGTTTATCGGTGGAAAAGACAGTGACCATGTTGCTGAAGGGTAGTTTCAAGTCCCATTTTCCAATCGTGCGTTTGAATGGTGGTGGCACAATCCGTTACTCCACAGAGGTGAAGTCCCTCGGAGTCACCATGGGAGAAAGGATGAACTTTTTGCCTCATATAGGGAGACTTCGCGAGAAACTGACGAGCGTTGTAGGAAAGGTTAGGCGTGTTATGAGGAGTGAGTGGGGTCTGAGTCGTCAAGCAGTCAGGACCGTGTACAGGGGCCTTTTTGTTGCCATGGCAACATTTGGGTCTTCTGTTTGGTGCGAAACTGCTAGAAGCGTCTTCGGGCAACGTCGATTATTCTCTGTTCAGAGAGTAATGTTATTGGCATGTATGCCAGTATGTCGTACGGTGTCTACAGAGGCCCTACAAGTTTTGATGGGTGCCACTCCTCTTGATCTAGAGGTGATGCGTCGTAGCATGGACTTCAAAATCAAGAGGGGGTACGCACTGGGTGAGTCAGATTGGCTCATAGTTGGAGCAGAGAGCATGAGTAGAACTGAGCGGCGGGCTCGGTTAGATGCGTTAGTCACATCTGAGTGGCAGGGCCGTTGGAATTCCAGTACCAACGGTCGAGTAACGTATGGATTTATACCGGATGTAGAATTCGTCGGGAAGAACCCTGAGTTTAGTTTCAATCTAAGCCTTGGTTTCATACTGACAGGTCACGGGTCGTTAAATGCATTCTTGCACAGAATGAGACTTGCGGATCGGGAGTCGTGTGATTGCGAAGCGCCAATCGAAGATTGGCTCCATGTTTTGTGCGAGTGTCCCCTTTACGGGGCTTTTAGGGATTTAGTCGGCATGGGTGTCACCAGATCCGGTGGTGAGTGGTGTGTGAGTAGTATGCTTCTATCTCCGGATGCGTTGTGTGTGGCAACGCGGTTTGCCTCTCGTGTTTTCGCGAGTCGGCGCGCTAGGACGGTTTAGTTGTTGTTGTGGGTTTCACTGGTCTCTATCGGTGTCTCCCTTTTGTAGTGGTTAAACGTTTTTCGTGATCCTGGCTTTTTCAAGCTAGTTATTCAGCCGTTTAGGATCTCGTTGTCGGTACTGCTGAACCCTGCGAACACAGGGATTGCCAGTCCCGGACTTCGTCGGAGTCGAATTTGGAAGTGGATTAGCCGCGAGGTCTGACCAGAGGCCTGTTTCTGGTACCGTGTGCTGTTTGGGATTGACACGTGGAAGGTCTCGAACTCGTGCCCTTTCAGTTTGTGTCTTGTTGTTGTTGACCCACGGGGGCTGCCGGTCGCTGTTATTGACCGGAAGAGGTGGAAACAGCCTTGCTCCCACGGTGAGAAAGCTGCAGCCGTCTGACTGTAGTTATTAGACCGTTTAAATTGCAATTTTAGCATTTAAATGGCAATGTCACGTGATGTTGTTGTTGGTGTTGATTTTGTATAATTGTTTCACGATTGATGCTTTTGTGGCCGGGGGTGACCAGTCCCCTACTTAGTACAAAGTAAAAACTGGGAGCAGCTTCACTGCGAAACTCGGACCAGAGAGTATGCCTATCTGGTAGCACGGGTGGTGTTGGCCCCCTTGTGGGAGATCGTGCTGGCTGTGGTTGCCACCAAAATCGCTGGTAGAGGCTATGTAGTTGCCTTGTATATCAGTTACTTGTAACGAAGTATGCTAGGCAGGTGCATATCCTCGAAATATGGGATCCGTGGCCCTTATCACGGAAGAGGTTTGGATAGTACCTCACTCTTACCAAGGAGGAGTAGCTCATGTACAGAGAGTTTACTCAATTGGTAGCTCGTGGACGGAAGAAAGAAGTCGCGCTGGCGGATATGCGAATACGGGGCGTTTGTTCTCCCACGTAATCGTGTATACCAATGGTGTAAGGCTTCCTATTCCTGATCTCTTGGCTGGCCCTCTATGCGGGGTAGCACGGATATCTCACGGGCGGCGCTAACAGTCGTATCAAACATGTTCTTGGTGGGGCGGTGCTCACCTGTGGTTAAGGACTTCACGTCGAGAATCACATTAAATCACGCGGACTCTGCACCTATGCCATGCGAAGACGCATCCGTCGCCAAAACGATGGGCAGATGCTCCTGAAAATGAGCCATCTCAGTCGCTTGAACAATGATATCCTTTAGTGCTTGAAATACCACTTGTTGCTCCTTACCCCATTTGTATACAACATTCTTTCGTCGTAGATTGTTTAGTGGAGCAGCTAACTGCGAGAAATTAGGTATAAATTACTATAGTAGTTAACCTTTCCCACAAAAGCTTCGACTTCTTTTACATTCCGAGGAGGTTTTAGTTCCTTTACCGCTCTGACTCCTGCCTCATCTGGTAAAATACCATTTCCGCTTATTTGTCGTCCGAGATATTCTATTTGCTTCTTTAAAAATTCGCATTTTGACCTTTTGCATTTAATTCCCTGTTCAGATAAAATTTCTAATACCTTCTCAAGACGACTTAGATGTTCTTCCACTGTAGGTGCAGAAATTATAATATCGTCCAAGTAATTTCCACATCCTTCAATCCCTTAGAGTAATTGCTCTAAATGTCTCTGAAAAATAGCTGGTGCGCTTGCAATCCCATACGGCATACGTTGGTATTGGAACAACGCTAATGGAGTGTTTACTACTAAAATCTTTTGGGACTCCTCTTCCAGTTCCATTTGTAAATATGCCTCTTTTAAATAAATTTTAGACAAAAATTTTCCCTAACGTATTTTATGAAATAAATATTCGCTAGTAGGCAGTGGATATTGCTCAATGTCAATTCGCTAAATTGTACAGGCTTCCAAATTCCGTCCTTAACAAGCCTTTCCGCTTCAAGTTTAAAATTGTGCAACTGGGAAAACGCCATGGGTCTGCTCTTATAGAACTTAGGCATCGCATTATCTTTCAAAATTATCCGAGCCTTAAATGATTTAATGGTTCCCAAGTGTCCTTCAAAAATAGTGTCCTTCACATCTAATATTATTTGCAATCTGATTAATTGTAAATCCAAACTCGCGGAAGAGATCTGCACCAAATAAATTATTTACATTTGTTTCATCTGTTACTACCAACGTCGCCATTTTTTCCTTGTTACCACATTTTAATTGAACGCTAATTTCACCCATTGTAATGATGCGCTTATGCCCAAATCCAAATAATTCTCGATTATATACTCGCATTTTAGGAGAATTTAGCATTTCATATGTCAGCTTTGTTATGACCGATATAGATGCTCCAGAATCTAATTGGAATTTTACTACTGTATCAGCAATTTCTACGTCAATAAACATTTTGTTATTCTCGTTTGTGATGATTCCACTGACTGGATTCTGTTTTTGTTTTGATTATTTCTGTTTTTGTTTTGATTATTTCTTTGAAAGACATACGGCCGCGATATGTCCCTTTCTCTTGCAATTATGGCAAACGACAAAACGAAATTTACAATTTTCTCTTGCATGTGAAACCCCACAACCATAACATGATCTGTATTCCCGTTTCTGAGAATTAACTTTATTAAGAGAATTAACCATAGAGAACCCGTCATTCTT
Source organism: Phaonia tiefii (assembly GCA_963931995.1). Lineage (NCBI taxonomy): Eukaryota > Metazoa > Arthropoda > Insecta > Diptera > Muscidae > Phaonia > Phaonia tiefii. The sequence goes on from OZ008369.1 coordinate 218,762,437, forward strand.
ATCATCCACTTTCTCTTTCATCAGTTGAACACTCTTGGCGGTTGCTTCATATGACTCTGCAATTAAGAGAACCTCTGCCAAAGTTGGCTGCAATTTTTGCATAGCTGCAGTTCGTACTACATCATGCGGTGTATTGAGAATTAACATATCGCGAATCATTTCATCCGTATATTCTGTCGCGCATTGGTTAGAGACACAAACAAATTTGCAGTTTCGTGCGATTCCTCGTAGCTCTCCTACCCATTCTCTATATGTTTGATTTAGTTTCATGGTCTCTGTATGGAATTTGTAGCAAGCCGCAACAACATGTACTTTAGCTTCAAAATGTTCCGTTAATTTTTTGGTTACCTCACTGTATGTTTTATTCCGCACCTCTTCTCCGCCAAATAATTTTTCAGTAGTTCGAATATGTCGACACCACACCAAGACAAGAAGAATGACAAGAATGAAGGACCTCTTGTCCCCACTTTCAACCGCATATGCGCCAAAATGCTGTTCTAACTGCTCAAAGTAAGAGTCCCAGGATTGAATTTCCTTATTAAATGAATGAAATGCGGGTACATTTACCATTGTCTCCCCCGAGGTATTAGTTTTTTCGAGTATACTATTCATCCACTGCTTCTGTTCAGATAACATTTTGTTTGCCCATGCCTGTTGCTGTAGCAGCATTTCCTTAAGTACCTCGGATTCATTAGACATTTTTAGTCATTTGTTTAAATTTTTTTTTCCGCCCCGTCGCCAATATGTTGTATCTAATCAACTCAGAAATCCAGACTCTTTATTTCATCTCATTAACTTTGACAATAGGAAACTTGTAAAAGATTAATAAAAACAATTCATTTGACATTGGAACAATCTATTACAATATTATTCAAATACGCAGGTATATCCAACCTATATCAGTGCAGAATCCTGGGTCCTATCGCAAGCAGACGAAACATCTGTAGGAGTCTTCGAGAGAAAAATACTCCAAAAAATTTATGGCCTTATAGTGCACAACGGCGACTATCGGCGACGCATGAATCATGAGCTTTATCCTGACATTGACATAGTTAAGCGGATCAAGATAACGCGATTGCGCTGGCTAGGCCATGTCAGTAGAATGGATGAAGACGAACCAGCACGAAGGATTTTTGCAACCGAACTCGAAGGAAGACGAAAAATAGGAAGACCAGGACTCCGCTGGATGGATCAGGTTGACGAATCCCTGCGTACACTTGGTATTGCCAACTGGAGAAATATAGCAAAAGATCGAACTGGTTGGCGAAATATGTTATCTTCGTTTTGTAAGGTTCCTGACCCCCCGGGTTTGTCCGAGACCGGATAAGTAAGTAAGTATTTAAAATATTTTACCTTCTCAAGCACAGTGGATATTTCGATTGTAAAAAATAATTTTGCCCTTGTAAGAGGCGACATAACATTACATCACATGAAAAAGGTAAGTGTGCCCGAGGAAGACATTTATGAATCTCAGTGTCCGTGTAATATTCATATTGTCGATTAGCGCTGATTTTGCTTCACATTCAGTTTTGCCAGAGACCGACTAACAAATTATGCAAAATGTCCTAAAAAATTGTGCCGTTTGCGAAACCATTATGCTAAACTTTACATGTTAGTCTTTTTGTACTTCTGTGTCCATTGTAGTGGCGCTTGCATATACTGATCATGGTCTCTGGGAGAGTTGGCTACTGTTTGCATGTGTATGTGATTGTTTTAGTTGTTAATGTCACAGTTTGGCAATTGAACATATTTGATGTGTAAGGTTCCGTTTCCTGTAGACATTCAGTGTACTAGCGGGAACAGTCGTTCATAGCCTAGAGTGATGAACGATGGCTATGAAACCGGAGACCAGGGTTCAATTCCTGCCGAGGTCTACTATTTTTTTATATTGCAATTTTCTTTATTTGCTTCGGATTTATTGGATAATCAGTATTTTTATGTTTGACGCCTTTTCGTTTGCTTGTTTCAGTTTGGTAGTGGTAGCTTTGATGACGTGATGCTTTTATATAAAGTATGGTAGATATGGTTACAGCTATGCACTGGGGCGCGTCTTTTGTTATGTTTTCAGTTAGCAGTTTTATTCCTGGTGCTGCTTTTGGGAATAGGTCTTATGTAGTGGAAGTTTTGCTATTGCGGATTTTATTTATTTACACCTGCAGAGGCAATAAAGTGACTAAGATGGTAGCGTTTGGTCATTCTTGAAATATTTATGGAAGTGTTTAGATAAGCCTAACAGTGGCAAGTTGTTTTAGTGGAAGTCTTAAAGTGAACGAATGTGAAAAATTTCTAAGTATTTAAATTCAAGTTGAATTTTTAATTCGCTGCTTTTATTTTTTTATCTTGGGTGCAGCGGGTTGAAATTACTGTGAGTATTTAATATCTTTTGGATTTTTTTTGTGATCTCACGGCGTTGGCTTTTATTAATTTAGAATAATTTCAAATTAATTAGGATTTTTCTGTCCGGATCGCACTTGTGGCTATCTCGCTATTTATTTTTTTCGCAATCGAAAGTGGCGTTAAAGTAGTGTCTTGCTGTCCATTGATTTCGACTGATTACTTTCGGAGCATTTAGAGAACGTTTCATCCAAGTTTTCGTAGTCCATGGATTACTTTCTTTTGGCTTGTGACCAATTGGTGCCAGCATAACAGGTAACCAGAACGTTGAGAAAGTGAACCAATATTTGCTCTACTCTAATTTTGAGGATTTCCTCTCTAGCTCTGACATCCAGTGCCCAACAACAATTGGTCCCAATTCAGTTATAAACATCATCGCTTTATTGTGCCCTACATACGATGTCATCCGGTATAGGGGCGTTAGTTTCAAACGACGACGGGGATCGCTTACTTTAAACCTCGACACGAAGAATTTATCGTCAGGCCACCGTGTGTGTGAAACGAAATTTATAATTGTTAGTTATTCAATTATTCTATTCTTTAGTAATGATTATTAATATTGAAAAAAGAAAACAATTTTTTTTTGTAATTTCCTAAGTGTCTGTCGTACCGTTCGGGTGATTGATGATTAAAATATCTGTAAAAATAAGTTTATCATAAGAGTGTTTTTTTTTTTATTTATCATATGGTGAGTTTCGAAACGGAAAAAGAAACTTATTAATTGAATTGGTTGAAAGGCAGAAATTTCAGAATTAAAATGTTAGTGTCTGAGTAAATTTTCTTTACGCCAGCCGAAAGTTAATACGTTCAGCCAAAACATCATTACCAATCCAAGAATCATCATTATTATCAAAATTCATCATCATCATCTTCATCGCAAACACAAACTTCATCAACTCTAAATCACCGTCATCATCTCAATATGAAAGACCTTTCATCATGGGACCGATAAGCAAGTGAGTGCATGTTTTTATATTTATCACTGTGACGATATACATATGCTCTCAGAGAGTATCTTGAATTTATTTAAAGAATTGAAAATTTAAGTAAAACCTGAGGAAAAAGCTTCTCAGATTACCGTACGGAATCGGTGTAAAACTGTAGGTCCCAATCAGTGAGTGAAAACTGGAAAGCGCACAGCTCAGTGATTGTGAGAAGGTCTTCCCAGTCCCTTCATGGGATGTAATGGGAAACCATTTATTTTTTTTTTCTGAGGAAATCAAATTAAGGATATTTAAATTAATAATACCAAGCTTAATGTCGATTTCCGGTGTAGAAATAATCCTGTCAACATACGGGTGTGTAACCAAAATCAAATATCCCATTCGTGCAATCACGAACCACAGTGAGCTGAAGTTAGCAAAGTGCTCTTGTTACAGTGGTCACTTGTAATGAGTGATTAAGTGAGTTACCGTACGAACGAAGCAAAGTTATGATAATATAGACACTTTGTTGGTTGCAAATTTGTATTATTTTGGTGGTAATTTCGGTCCTTGTTTGGTGTTTATTAATTAACCTTTTTATTCAGGGTGCACTGTTTGTACAAACTTCATAAGGTATATAGACATTGACCCTGTCAGCTGATTTGGCTACTTGTTACAAAGAATAAGCACACAAACATGTATAAAGTGATTTGAATTTCTATTTTGAATGTGGTAATATTAATGAGTTATGTTAGATTATATACATATATTTTTTTTTTCTTTTGTGTTGGTCTTTGGTTTTCAGTTAGTTACATTTTATTTTTATTGTTCAGAACCAAAACTTAATGTTGATCTATACGATTTTTGTTTATTGTTTTATTATGTCTTACTGAACTTCAGAATAATTTTTAATACTATAGTATTGGTAGAATGTTAAGTTATCGTAATAAAATGATTTTTGATTGGATTCGGAAGTAGTGTTGGGGGGTATGATAGGGTTACCTGTATTTTACTTAAGGAAAAGCTATGGTAACAGGAAGGGTGGGCTATCCGCATGAGCAATTACACCTTGGTCGCATGCTTTTTTTCAAGTTCATTCAATTTTCTTTTGTTCCCCTTTTGGGTTCTTCTTGAGAACATATATGGACGCTTTAAATTGAAATTTTATTGCAGCAGGAACTGGTGCATTCAGCGGCAAGATCCGACCCCATCCACGAGCAAGTAGGCCGGAAACATAGCCTGCGATGTTTCCTCCGTTGTATGCTACACCATTCACTCCAAGGAATGGGTGCTTATCTGCATTTGAACATGTAATCAGCTGTTATACCTAATCTGACCAACTGGTTGCGACCAAAAAGGTGGACGCCATGGGCAAAACAACTGATTTATTAGTTTTTAAATAATACATGTATAAAAAACTAAATATATAAAAAAAGCTATTTATTTTGTACATAATCATTTTGTTATTATATAAGTAGATTAAACTCAGGCTGCGATACCCAAAATGCGGGATAATCGCGCAAAAACTGGTGCAATCCCGCTAAAAGCGGGACGGTTGGTTAGGTTAGGCAGGTGTAACTATCCCGATTTTGGATGTCTCATCACGCCTTGACTTTCAATCCCGCTTTATACACAAAAGTTCCGCTTTATGTCGTTTTGGTGTTTAGAAGTAGTAAAGTATTATTAGGTATTTTTTTTCAACAGTCACAAGAAGGATTTGAATTCACAATGTCACGATCGTTTCGAAGTTTGGGAACTCCATCATCAGAGGCTTAGTTGTAGGCTACTGACATCTGTTAAAATCTGTCGATAACTGAAATATCTGAAAGAACTGAAATAATTCCCAGTTCTACATATATGCTTCCGACACCACTTTATAACCGAACTATTCCATGTTTAAATGCATAATGGATACTGTATCAAATGTTCATTCATTTATAATACTATATGAGCGTAGCATAAAAATCCAAATTCAGTTTCCTGATACAATACGATAATTTGGGTGTCTCCCTTTGAGTTCTCAGAATCATAAAAAACCTTTATCAATTTCCAATATTTTTAGGGTTTTGACAAAATCCGTGTCATAAAATGCAGGTGTGTTACTATGTTCTGCAATTTCAATCTAACATTTTGTGCATAACATCGGGGAAAAGTTTTTGCAATTCATTCCATTCAAATGAAAATATTAATTAATTGAATAGCAGTACTACATGTGTGGAATTATCGTGCAGTAATTGCATTTACATGCTAAATAGTGTAGTATAAGGAGTTTTGTGGACATAACACAAGCAAATCAACTCCTATCGGTATAAAATGTACCATCTGGTGAAAGATAATTTTCTCGTCTTTCTAACTGTGTAGTTAGTTTTTCAAAGTTGTTTAAAAAAACAGTTATTCGCGTTATGTATTATGTCCAATTATGTAAATGTATCACATTCATTGAAGTGATCTGACGTATTAAAGTTGTATTGGTCCAAACTAAATTGTTTTTTTAAAATCGATATTATCTTACTACCTAACTATATCTGGGAGAAACAAGAGTTAGATGACGTATTAAAGCCAAGAAACAAAATTTGCCAATACAAAAAAAGTGAGTGCCATTGCTCCAAAACTGTTCGAGATATCGTTCCACAAAAATTAAATCTATTTTTTTCCATTTTGAAAATCTAAAAAGCGTAATATTTGTAAAACGACAAAAAAAAATTGTGCGCACTATGAACAAATGCGTCAAAAGAACTCAAAACAAGATAATAACAAAAGAATTAAAATTTTTGTTTTCTTGCAAATCGAAAACAACGAAAGTAGACAAATTTTTAAAATATACTCGTACCCCACTTGTTACGAATCCATATACTGCCCTGGAGTGTCATCAGGGCTAGCTCTCTGGAATCTCTGGACGGGTTCCAACCGGCACTCCAGCTTGGAGCAAGTAGCAACTAAAATAAATCACAACAAAACACTATAAAAGACATTACACTAGACGACACTCAGACGAGAGGAGAGAGATGACATTCTCCTACACCGCCCTCCCTACCATACAATATATTTCCAAAGATACACACACTCACACAACACTTACCACATATCAGAAGCCTACCCTTTTTTCCCAAAAAAAAAGATTACTCCAAATCCATTGTCTTTATCTTAATATAACTCACACATATTTATTTATATAAAACTTTAAAAATTAAACAAAAATCTATTAATCTAATACATATTTCATTTTTCTGATAATCTTAGATTGAATTGTTGGCGAAACAAAAGAAAACGTTTAAGAGAAACCTACAAAGTTTATTTTGAAGTGGCGCCTTTTTGCACCCGTGGATTTTACTACCTATTTGCCTACCTAATGAGCTCGCTAGGTGGTGGATCTATTGGCCAATTTGCCAACAATTATATAAAAAAACAACGTAACCGAAACACAATACATCTTTGTAGACTTCCCTAATCAAAATATGAAACAAATAATCTAAAAAACGAAAATGAAATATGGTAGCCTAAATTAAAATTGTCATAAAAATTATACAAGAAAACTTTTAAAAACAAGGATCCATACAAAAACAAACATTAGTAAGAATTTAAAAATCAAAAAACTTAAGAATCTTAAACTAAATAAAAATAATAAAAAAAACTCATAAAATCAAATCATATTTGTTAACATATCAAAAATCAAAAATTACCAACAGAAAGAAAATAAATATTTGAAGAAAGAAATAAATAGATAAAATTTAATAAAAGGTAGAGAGTACAAAAAAATCGAATTTTTATCAGTTAACTCTTGAATGAAGCAATAGGAAATTTTTTCTTATCATCAGTTATCTGGTCATAAAAGGCTTGTAGTTTTGTCGTTTTATCTAGTAGCTGTTAGCTTAGGTGTTATGGCGCGATACATGCAAAAAAATTGTATTTTGTTGATGCCGAATTTTGGCGCTGAAGCTTGACCACTCCAAAATTTTTTAATTGGTTTCGTTTCGGGTTTTAAAATTTCCTAATTTTTCTTATCTCAACGATTTCCGGTACTTACAGTCCGGATAAGCCAACGCCATCTTGTAAGTTTGGTTGATACTACCGTATATAAGTACAATACCTGGTGTCCCGTAGATATAACCACTACACAAGATCCTAGTTTTGAGGTTTCCAACAGGTGGCACTGCTCACACGGTTCCCCGAAGGATTTTCTCACTCCCCAATCGGAAAATAGTTCCTGAGTTGGGCAGTCCGTTGTCCGGGATTTATGAACCCTGTTTAGTAACAAAAACTTTACACGGGATTTTCACAATCATAGGTAAAAATAAAACTTACTTTTCTCCACTCAAAACTTTTCGATATAAATTAAAATTCCTGGGCAGTTGTCACCTCTACCAATTGCTCACAAAAGTTATCCTGCAATATTTAAATAAAAATGACTGTCACTATATTCACTGAGGTATCATTATCCTCACTCACTTTCTATTTTCCGTGGCTACACTTATATGGACACCAAGTAATTTAAACCCGACACTCACAGGTTGATACACTCTTCACAACTAACAATTATGTTCCTGGATCGCCATAACAATGACCCAACCTCAATATACGTCCTAAGCTACAAAATTAGCCATATTTATCAAACTATGCCTGTTCCTTTCTAAATTCTCCTTACGCGCCGACTCAACTACATTATTTCTCTAGAAACTTCCATAGACACCGTTTCCCCTCATAATATTCGCTGTAGTTCAACCGTAAACTATGCTACAAATTATATGATTTCGTTTTTTTAAACCCCGCTTACGGTTAAAAAAATTATCAATGAAATTTACTCCATCTTCCTGCATAGTGTATAAACACCCTTCAACATAATATGACTAGTGTTGGCAACCCGCGTATATGACTGAATTACCGACATACTGCTAATATCATTTGCATGTCATTCCATTTCATTCATTCGCCTTGCAGCCTCTACTTAACACATACAGCACAACTACCGCCAAAAAAAATTTAAAATAGAATTAGTAGCCAAAAACTAGAAAATTAGTCAAAAAATTGAAACCAAAACCAAAGAATGACTAGGATGTGTTCTTACGACACATATTTACCCGATTGTCTCCAGTTCTCAGGTACACCAGGCAAGTCTTGCTATTAACAACGACCAACGTCGAGTAACACCTGAACCAGCCTTGTCGTGGTTTTGGCAAAGGAACATGTTCCCAAAAACCTACATTTACATCGCCTACGGATTGGCCTCAACAGGAGCGATCCTCCGGCCACTTTTGGGCAAAGGGTTTCTGTTATACGAAGTTGTATAAGTATAACGATCATCCTGAAATTTAAAGCATTTCCCCGTTGAACGAATTTCCAAGTCCGCGATTACACTTGCCGTTGGGCAACAACAAATCGGCACCCACAACGCAACAAAACTCCGTACCTTCTAAGTTGCCGCCAGAAGGGACGGTGTGCGGGGGTGTGATACATGGAACGTACGGGTTTGACGGTGTCGTTCGCGATGTCAGTAGTAGTATGCCACGTGGGGAACTCCCATGCCCTGCAGAGTCTCGGCCGGGTATTCGGGAATTAGCTGCATGTTCTTGGGGGTTGTGTATGTTTAATAAACACAAAGCGACGTATATAGGCCAAACTGTTAACATCTGTCTCTCACATGATCTTATATAGACTGATACTCGATACAAATAGGCTGGAGAAAGGCTTCAGGGATCTAAGCAAGTGGTAATGAAATACCCTGACATTCAATTTGTTTTACCTTATCGAATGTACTACTGGACTACTTTCAGACAACAGATACTCCATATTATGTATGTACCTTATCCTTACTGATTGTTGTCCCGAGAACATTGGTCGGGTGGTTTAGCTTCAAGGTAAGAGGATCAATATTCCAGAAAAAATAAAAATTAAATTACAACAGCCGCGTCGTTCTGAATTTTATCTTTGATGGACTGTACTCCGTACTAGAAAAGAAAAATCACTATCCTACTGCTTTGGTTGTTTTTAATTCGCGCTGAAATCGACAGGGGTGGGAATATTACAAATATGCAGGTGTTTCAAAAAAAAACAGATATTTCGGTTTCGGTTTAATCCAACAAAATCGTGGTTGTGGAAACCGGGTTTCAGTTTTCAAGTGATGAAGTGAAGTGCGATAAATAATTGTATAATGAATTGATAATGAAATTAAATTAAATGAATTGGCCTGAATTGAATTGCATTGACACTAAATTGATTCAATCCAATTTAATTAAAATAATTTGAATTTAGTATAATTCAATTTAATTGCGTTGATTTTAATTTAGTCGTTTAATTTAATTGAATTAGGAAAGAGCTGTTAAGACAATATACATATATGGGAAAATCTACGAAATAGTCCGATTTAAATTTTGAAAAATGAAAATTTTCAAATTAGTGGCACACATTTTATTTTAGCGTCAATTTCTTAAAAATACATTAAAAATAAATAATGTGCTCGCGTGCATCATTTTTTTCAAGTGCTGAAAAAGTTGTAAGCTAAAACCCCCAGAATTTTTAGAATGTAAAATTTTGTAAAATTTTCAAAATTTTTAACTTTTGGGGGATGCAAACACACGTTTTCGAAAAACCTTTCCATTCAAAGTCCGAATTTGGGTTCCAAGTTTGTCCAACACATAGGGTTTTGGAGGAAATTTAGGCTAAAGATAAGAATTATCTTAATTTGTAATTTTTAAGTTATTTTTACAGACTTTCACACTGATTTAAGATAAAAAGATATTTTAAGATTTACAATGATCACTGACAGTGTAATAGAAAACGGATAGTCGTACTATGTTTACATTATTGATTTTAAGTAGTATAGTAAATTGTTTATTTATTTTTTTCAAACAAGTTTTATTAATAAAAAAATTAATTTAACAAGAAAATAAATACTTATTTTTAAATATAATAATGTAAATTTTTTAGTGTTTTATTTTTAATTTTTTTAGAAGTAACAGTATTTTTGTCCTCAAAAGACCATTTATTTTGTTTTAAAGGAAAGTGACAGCACATATGATGATTATAAACCCCATTAAAAACGCAGTAAGAACAGCTTACATTTTTTAAGTACAGCGTGTTGTTATTATTAGACCACACAATTTGAAAAACCTTTGTTGTATTTGGAACTGCTTTAATTTGTGATTTGACATTTGAATCCTTTCTAGCAATGTCAGTTTCCAGTACTAAAAATGCTTTAATCTTCTGTGAGGCTGCTGAGTTTATAATGTTGATCATAGATTCAGCATTGATTACATCTTTACCTTGAGCTAGTGCTCTATCGCATAGTCCCTTGACTGTACCTCCAATTCCATCTGCTGTACTCTTTCTATGACCTGGTGCAGTAAAATTCCACGTTCCATAATTTAAATTTAATTTTTCACAGTGATGAGTAAATAAATAAAAGTTTGTTTTATTTTTATATTGAGTGCACGGTCCGTCGCATTGGAAGTGTATTGTAGAAATGTTTGGCACAGTATTTGTAATCAATTTTAATATTGGCTCCAAATGTACCCAAACTGCACCAGCATCATGCCGAAGGCATTCAGAAAGTGTACAAAAAGAATTGCATACGATTTTTCCAGTCAATTTATCTCTATAGTAAAAAGTACCAGTATGAAGGGATATTTGTTTTTTTGATGCTCCAAAAAGGGAACTTTGAATTTCATTATCATATTTACAAATGTAATTTTGAGAAAAGCCTATCACAATGTAGACATCATTTTCTCGTAAGTCTTTTAGAATGTTTGAAGTCGCTTCGAACTGATGCTGCGTCACATAAACATGATGTAAATATTTTGGAATCGATTCATTTGTTTCCTTAACTAAATCACTTACTTTGCAAACGATATTTTCTTTAGACGTTATTTTAACATTGTACGTTAGAGCCTTTGCTCCTAATCTACTATTGTTATTTGTTTGCCATTTAAAGTACCAATCATTTTCGTCACTTTTTATATCTTTATATTTACACATTTGACATTTTCCTTCATAACAATCTTTGCTCTTAAGATCACAGACAAGTGATTGTATAAACTGCTGAGAAGATGAGCTTGGTAGTATATTTGAACAATGTAATCTTTGCAGCAAAATAATTCATATTGGCACTTTGCACAAGCAAGTGTCACGGCCAGTAACCTTTCTATTTACCTTATAAAATGAAGCTCTGGACATTGTAAACGTTCCTTTTGAAATAAACTTTGCAAACATATTATCCATTGAATCCAGTAAAAATCTCGTTCTTTTCGTTACTTTGTCTTTTTTAACGGTGTCTTTCACGCCTGGAGCTATGGCCGAATTTTCGTCTTTTTCTAAAAAACACTTAACTCTTTCAAATACCTTATGGTGACTTTTTTGGTACGACACTTTTCAAGCTTTAACGTTTTAAATGTCTTATGATTGGTCTGAGTTTATGTTTCTGTGCACAAGTGATGTGAATATGCCTTTTTGAATGATAATTCTGTACATATTCCGACAAAAATATTAGAAAATGTTAAAGTTTTTTCTATAAAAAAAAAATTATCAAAAAATGCAGAACAAAATTGAGTGTTTAAATTGAGGTTTAACGAATTATTGGGTCAAACATATCCTAAATGGTAGATATTACCATGACAATTATTATGTGAAAGTGCTAAATGGATCGGTAAAACATTGAATTATCTACAACAGTTTTTCCTCCAAAATTCGCTGAAAGGCAAATTTAAAATGGAAGTCACACCCGCAGTTTTGAGAATTATGGCATCCAATATACCTTAAATTCTCCGTATGATCAATGCAATTATTATGTGAAAGTGCTAAATAGATCGGATGACGTTTTTAGCTTTACGGTACTTTTTACTCAACAGAACGCTAAAAATTATTTTTTAAATTGATTGGCACATCCGCAGTTTAAAGAATTAAAGGTTAAAATTTGACTTATATCATAGAGTTTATAGGCACTATTGTTTTGTGAAAGTGCTAAAACGATCGGATTATCCCTTTTGGTTCTATTGCAAGTTAAGCTTGAAAAACCTATGAAAATCAACAAAATTTAAGCTAAAATGGCTCTCGGCACCAAAATAATAACTCGATCTATTTAGCACTTACAGACAATATTAGTAGTACTCATATTTACCGATCACACAGGGTTGCCACTAGTTATTTCTCAAACTGCGGATGTGCTCAAAATATGAAATTTCATGATCTGCACGCATGGACCTGATGATGTTTGTACTGTCATAATTTCTTTGTTGCTGAAGGCACACTAAATTGTTTGGTCGCCTTTTGTTAGTATGTTTGTCGTTTATAATCCAATATAAAAAAATTTGCAATTACGTTGAGGCTGAAAGCGCAAAAACGAAAATCCTCTTAATTTTCGTTTTATGCAAAAGCAGAGTGACAGATTTCGAAGAGCTACCATTTATTCCTCACTGATGGCACATGCTTTTTTCAACATATAGAAGATTTTGCAACATTATTACTATCATCCATAAAAGGATTAGAACGATTTCCTTTTATGCTGAAAAAGTTATGGCCAAAAGAGTTGAACAACTTTCGAAAGTTACAAGCAAAATTAGGGTAAATTAGGGTAGACCTTAGCTCAGTAGACCACATTAGCATCATAATTATAAAACTTTAGGATGTTGGCGAGGTTAAACTCATCGTTTTGGAAATTATGACACTTTCAGAAATATTATATATTGCTCTTAAAGTGGTTAAAAGCCTGAGTGACATGGAATCGTACTATACCGTAGATTTGCCCATATATATGACAAATATAGGTATATCTAATAAAATGTGAATTTTGAAGGGGAAACCGTTTAACCGATATAAAAACCAATATCCGGTTATTTGAAAAAAAAGAGTTTTTAACTAAACGGCTAATGGTGACAAAACGAATTTCCCAGGTGTTCTTCTTTCATTCCTCGTAAATATACGAGTTTTACAAGGTATTCAGAAGTTTAGGGATTAGAATGAAAAGCAGACAAATAAAGACACTAACGTTTCTAAACCAAATCCTTAAAGTATGGAGAATGATGAATGCAATTAAAAATACTCTGTTATAATAAATTGTAAGAACTTAGTTAAAATAAAAAACTCTGAGAAATCAATTTTATTAAGTATTTTCGAATTTAATTCTCACCTTGGAAAACATATGACCACATTCCTGTATATCTGACAATACCCAGGTGTTGGTTAATTGTTAATTTTTCTTCTCTCCTTTAACAAAAGAACAAAAGACAACGCTATTGATTTGGATTTATAGTTCCGTACTCAGACCTAACACTCGGATTATGAGTTTTCGATTCAATATTTAAGCCTTTCACTATTGAGGCAGAAACGGATGTTAGTTATGGCAAAAATAACTTCACGTTGATTACATCCAAGCATTAGCGTACAAACACCAACGTCTGAGAGTTTCTTAAACATTCAATTCCACTCATTGTCCTGGTCGCTTAGCTTCAAGTCGCATAAGCAGTATATCCTCTATATATTGGCTTTTCAACGCGACATGTCAAGTTGCCGTGGTCTAGTGTCCAAATTCGGTTACACTATACCATACTGATTCTATAGATTTCATCCAATGACAATAAAACTTAACCACTCAATACTTTGCTCAGAACAAAGCTTGTGTTAAGTTATCTTGGAATGAAGTTTTCTGAAGTTTGTTGCCTTGATATCATTGGTTTTATCCAAAGCTTAGCTCATTATAGTGGAAGGGCTACTCGACAGGTAACCATTGCATGATATAGTATTCATCGCGATTGTACGAGCAATTGCTTCATATAGCGATCGCGATGTAAATTACCAATCTTCTTTACTCTTTATATACGTATGGAGGTATATTTCCTCTTATTATAAACGCATTTATTTTAATATTGATCACATTATGTCATTCGTGGAACTTATTTCTCAAAAAATTTATAAATTAATCATCGGTACATTTACTTATTACCAACGAATGTAGGGTTTCCTACTAATTTATGTTGCTTTGACTTCTTTTATAAAACAATAAATATAAATATGTTTTAAAATCTACGTCACAGGTTCGTTCTTATTTAAAACATCAATTAAGGAACAGAATTAGCTAACTATTACTACTAGATGATTTACCAAGAAAACCTAATCTATGTATATGAATTCTATAAAACACATTGTATAAATATATAGTATAATCACGAGTCTAGATTGCACTTTTCCACAGTAGCCTATAGTAAATATTGCACTATATAGAGGGGACGAGAACAAAATATATCTAAAGCAATATCGCACTACTGTTTCCAAAGTCTTTTTAGGCCTTTATGTCATTGGATTGGAAGACTCCAATAGCTTCACCTTGCAAGTTTTCTAGCTCATACATGTTATTGACGATAGGTCTAACTATTCGGCACTTTATGTATTTTCTGGAAAACTTTGCGTTGATTCTATTCTTGAGATTGCTTAATATCTGGTTACTTCGATACACTTCCTGACCAGGAGCAAATCGTGTTACTCTAGCCTGTTCGTTATACTTCCGAGCGCTCTTTTCATATGCCGCATGCAAATTCGACTTGATCTTGTCGCTAATCAGCTGAAGTCGGTCTTCGGCTGATAAGTGTTCCATTCGGTGGTCATTAATCGAGTTCAGTTTTCTGGCTAACTTGTAATCTGCCCCGTTCATAAACATATTGTAACCAAATAATGCAAAGAATGGGGATACACCCGTAGCGGTGTGTATTGATGTTGGCAAAGCGCACTCAATGTCAGTGAGATACATATCCCAGTCTCTGTGATCATCCTTGAGGTATGTCCGTACACATCTACCATTTCTTGAAAAGATTTCGCTGCGAATTGTTGACCGTTATCACTGTGAACTATTTCGGGTACGCCGAATTTACGAAATATCTCCTGTTCTAAGAATCGAATAACATTATTTGCCGTGGCGTCTTTCATCGCTTTTAAAAACATAAATTTTGTAAAGTGGTCTACAACTAAAAAAATATAGGCATGGCCGTTTTTAGAACGAGGACATTTCCCCAAAAAATCAATGTATATTTTCTGAAATGGCCTCTCTGTTATAACCTCGTTACCTATCATCGGTCGCATATTTTGGTTGCATGATTTTGACTCCTTACATTTGACATATTTGTTAACATACTGTTTTACCTGTAGGGTCATTTTGGGCCAATAATACTTTTCCCTCAACCTGTATAGAGTTTTGCATATCCCTCCATGTCATGAGCCTTTCGAATTAGTTCATATGTCAATTCTTCAGGTATCCACAGTTTCCATGCGAATTGGTCATGCTCCTCGGGTCTATGAAATATTGTTCGTTTGTACACTTTACAGTCTATAACAGTCAAATCGGGTAAAAATGTCTTATTATCCTGAACATGTTTAACCATGTCCAAATATTCTTGGCTTTCGAAGGATGTGGGCTCAAAATCCAATAGATTTGATTCATCTATTTTTTCAATAACATATTCCTCTTGTATACCCGATAGTATATCCGCAACTACGTTCTGCGAACCCTTCCTATGTTCGATTGTAAAATCAAACGCCTGTAGTTGAAGTGACCAGCGAGCAAGTCGTCCACTTAAATCTTTAAGAGACATTAACCATTTAAAACTCGCATGGTTTGTTATGACGGTAAACCGCATCATTTCAACATAGGGTCTAAAACGTTTCACCACCAGTACTGCAGCTAAACATTCTTTCTCCGTTCCGGAATAATTTCCTTGTCATGTATTTAGTTTTTGCGAATAAAATGCAATCGGATTTTCGTCACCATCTATATTTTTTTGAAATAGAACAGCGCCGATTCCGTAATCCGATGCATCGCACTAAATGAAAAACGGTTTGGTAAAGTCTGGATGGTGTAGCACTGGGGATTTTGTGAGGGCATATTTCAATGTGTCGAAACGACACATGATGACATTTGGAATTTTTGTCCCTTTATTAAGGTATCTGTTTGGGCTGCCGATATGGTTGAAAAGTTTTTAATAAACCTGCGGTACCAGCCCGCAGTACCTAAAAAACTCCTATCTTCTCGTGGCGTTTTCGGAATTCTTATTTTCTGAATAGCTGACACTTTCTCCGGATCAGTTCGAAGTATTCCGCCTCCCACTATAAACCCCAAGTATCTCAACTCGCGAAAACAAAACTTTGATTTTTTTAACCCAATCGTCAAATTGGCCTTTTGTAGGTGATGCGCTCATCCCTTCCTTGAGATGGTTGCAAATTAATAATTTAGAAGAAAAAAAACTCTGGAGGTTTTAATTTCTAACAAAATGTCTTTCATAGACGACTTTAATGGTGAGTTGTTTACACAAGACCCAATTAACAATAGAAGCCTGCTTTAAGCGGCAAAAAAGTAGACAAAAGAAAAGGAATGAGTAAAAGAGAAGAGTATAGAAACTTAAATCTTAAGTAATAACGAAACTAATAACAAAAATGAATGTAATGAAGAAAAGATAAGGAAAGGAGTTAGAAATATCAAGAATATAAGAGAATTGTTGAAACTGCGTTCAACATCCTGGCGGGTTAAAGTTGGCTTCACAGAAGTACACAAGGGGTGCGGAAGTTATGGCCTGTGGGTTGGTTGAGGACCGACATCTGATATGAAATACATATAGGGTAAATTGTCTTCGTCATTAGTGGCAATGTTTGCTGAGGCGCTATCAGCTGATTTGACTGTAGAATTAGTAAATCTTTTATCTCGGTGGCAATGAACAGTGGTGTGATGGCGATGATGGCAATTTTTCGCAACATGCGTTGAGGCAACTAGAAAACCAGCCACTGGTCCTTGTAGCTTCGTAACGTTCTTCTTGAACTGTATTCTGTAATTCGGAGCAATATTTAAGTTGATGCTTATGACGCCTGAGGAAGCAACTTGGTTTCATGGAGTTGCTGGTATGAGAGAGAAAAGAAAAAATTAGATAAGCACGGTAACAAATAGTAGGGCTTTTAAATGCGATCAGAATAGAGATAGAAAAATAGAATTTTAAGTGAGATAGCAATTATTCTTTCGGATTTTGAATCGGCAGAACACACAGTTTGACGATTGGCCGTTTTATGACGCCATTTTGGGTCTTTATTTCTGCAACTCGCACTTGGTTATCAGAACCAGTGAACACCTTGATGATGCGGCCTAAACGCCATTCCGTAGGGGGAAGGAAATCTTCCTTTATTATAACGAAGTCATTTTCTTTCAAATTGTTTTTCGAAGTCTTCCACTTGTATCTTCGTTGTAGCTCGGTGATGTACTCTGATTTCCATCGCTGACTGAAGACATGTTGCAGAGCTTTGAGCCTTTTCCATCGGTTAATATGTGATAGATTTGTATCTAAAGGTTCAAATGGAGTCTCAAGGGGAGCCACTAAAGGACCGCCGCGCAGAAAATGACCTGGAGTCAGTGGTAATAACTCTGAAGGATTCTCAGACATCGGAGATAAGGGTCTCGAGTTGAGAATGGATTCGATTCTCACTAGAATCGTGCTGAATTCTTCAAAGGTGAAGGACATATTGCTCGTTACTTTCTTTAAATGGGACTTCATGCTTTTTACTGCCGCCTCCCAAAGACCTCCCATGTGGGGCGCGTGCGGTGGTATGAAGGACCAGGAAAAGCCATGGGTGCTGTATTTCTCGATTAGAGACTCTTCGGCTTTTTTTAAAAACAGGTTGTGCTCTTTTAGCAGATGGTAGCTCGCTCCAACAAAGTTTCGCCCATTGTCGGAAAACATAGTCTTAGGGAGACCTCGACGTCCCGCAAACCGGGTAAATGTGGCTAGAAATGCAGCTGCTGACAACTCCGAACAAACTTCCAAGTGCACTGCTTTTGTGGAGAAGCAGACAAATACCGCTGCATATCCTTTTACTATTTTAGCATTTCGTAATGTTGACGTTTTTAAGTTGAACGGCCCAGCAAAGTCCACGCCTGCATATGTGAAGGGTAAAGAGAAGGTAACTCGTTCAGGTGGAAGTGCTGCCATAACTTGGTTCTGAAATTTACGTTTATAAATGGTGCACGATTTGCATCCTCTTATACATTTTCTAATAAGATTTTTGAGTTTAGGTATATAAAATCCTTGCCTTATAGCTCTTAACATTATGTTGTATTCTCCGTGCATTAGTATTTGGTGAGTGTATGATACTAAAAGTTTGGCAAAATGAGAATGTTCATGGAGAATCACTGGGTGCTTTTCGTTTTGACTTAAGTCGGAGTTTTCTAGTCGACCACGTACACGGAGTAAACTTGTTTTGTCCAGGAATGGAGATAAAGTGAGTAAGCGACTCTTATTGTTAATTTCCTCATTGTTGGATAGAGATTCGTATTCCTTGTGAAAGTAGATTTTTTGAGAGATGCATAGCAATCTATTCTTGGTTGAAATAATTTCATCAGCTGACAATTCACGAGTTTTTGCAATGGGGATCTTTCGGTACGAATGTATAAAACGGAAAACATACGACATTACACGAAGGGCTCGATTAAGAGATGAAAACCGGTCAATTATATCCGCATTGATTATAAGATGAAACGTTGAGACCCTTTTCGCTTCCAAGTTAGTTGGATCAAAACTCTTTGGTTTTGGCCAAGAGAGCTGAGGTTTTTGCAGCCATGGGGGCCCATGCCACCACAGATGATGGTTTATTAATTCTTGAGGAGAGCATCCCCTGGTACCCACATCAGCTGGGTTATCTTCAGTACCAACATGTTTCCAGGTTGTTATTGAACTTATACTCAGGATTTCAGTTACACGATTGGCGACAAAAGTTTTCAAGGTTTGAGGTGGTCGTTGCAACCACCCTAGCACAATTGCAGAGTCAGTCCATAAATATATTTCATGCTCTATGTTTAGGGTTTCGGTGGCAGTTTTGACCAAATGTGCCAATAAAACTGCACCACAAAGTTCTAATTTTGGAATTGTTGTCTTCCTAAGGGGAGCCACTCTGGTTTTGGCTACCAGCAAGTGGCTAGAAAGTTTGCCTGCATCATTGACTCTGATGTAGACGGCACCACAGTAGGCTTTCTCCGAGGCATCACAAAAGCCATGTGTTCGGGAACGTACTCAACATATCTCGGTATCTTTAATGATTGTATTTTCGGTAGGTTTTCACGGAATGTTGTCCATTTATTCATTAGATTTGGTGGGATAACTTCGTCCCAACCTGCCTTTTCTTCCCAAAGATCTTGCATTAGCACTTTCGCCATGATGACAGTAGGTCCTAACCAGCCAAGGGGGTCAAAAAGACGCGCAATGACAGATAAGATTTTCCGTTTGGTTACGGTTGGACCAGGATCGATTTCACCAACGATGTAATAAAATGCATCTGACATCGCATTCCAGCGGATGCCTAACGTTTTCGCACTGCTGGATGAATCAAAGTTTAAGAAATCTTCGTCCAGAAGATCCTCCCGGGCTATATTTTCAAGTAGCGTTTTATTATTTGCGGTAATTTTTTTCAAGGGGAAGGCAGCTGAAGAAAGAGTTTCAAAAAGTTCTTTCTGCTTAATTTTAGCTTCTGCTATAGTGTGTCCTCCTGACAGCACATCATCTACATAAATTTCATTTTTCAGGATTTTTGCAGCAAGGGGCTTTGTTTCCGTGACATCTTCACTTAACCGTTGTAAGGTTCGTATGGCCAAGAAGGGCGCACAATTAATGCCAAAGGTGACGGTTTTTAACTCGTAGGATTTTATGACCTCATTGGTAGAAGGTCTGAACAAGATACGTTGAAATGGTCGATCTTCAGTATGCACAAGTATCTGGCGATACATTTTCTGAATGTCGCCTGTAAACACGAACTGGTAATAACGCCAATGTAAAATGATTTTGATAATATCGGATTGTAAAACTGGTCCAGGAAATAAGATATCATTTAAAGAAAACCCACTCTTGGTTTTCTTAGATCCATTAAACACAACTCTAACTTTAGTAGTTTTGCTCTCGGGTTTTACGACTGCATGGTGCGGCAGGTAAAAAGCAAACTGTTTTTCGTCTTTGGACTCAAAATGATTAACTTGCTCCATATGAGCCAAGTCGATGTATTCATGTAGAACATTTTCATACTCTTTCTGTAATTCAGGGGATTTTTTCAATGTTGCTTCCATCCGATGATATTGCGCCAAAGCAATATTTTTTGAGGGTCCAAGAAAAATTTTCTCCGGAAATTCTGGCCGAAATGGTAGTCGTACCACATATCTACCATCCGGCTGACGATAAGTTGTTTTAGTAAAAAATTCTTCACAATATTTGTCTTGTTCTGTTTCTATCTCGGGTTTCTGAATATCTTCGATTTCCCAAAACTTTCGGATTTGATCTGTTAAGTTAACATCATCTTTGTCGGAAACCAAAGTTGAAAAAGTTTGTATTCCATTAGATGGCAAGGGGCCGGACAAGTACCAGCCGAAGTGGGATTCTCTTGCTTCTAAACCATGTCCAAAGTTGGTTAAAACACCTTGTAAATTGATTAGTGGTAAATAATCACTGCCAATGATCATATCTATTGACGATGGTTTATAAAAGTTAGGGTCAGCTAATTTTAATTTCTTTAAATCAAGGAGATTCTCAATATTCGCAAGTTTTGAAGGTAAAAAGTGCGCTAACTTAGGCACAACAATGGCTTTGATTTTGATTGCAAAGTTTGATGCTCGTGATCTCAAGCTTACCGTACAGCAGTGCGATGAATTACCAATTACGGTACCTCCTAATCCTGATATTCGGGAGTGACGAGTAGACACTGGGATTCCAAGGCTCTCTTGGATTCGTTTTGAAATGAAACTTCTTTCGGACCCGGCATCTAGGAGGGCACGAATTGTAATAAGCTCTCCAGCGTGATCAAGGTTAATTAAGGCTGTCGGTAAGATTGTAGTACCGTCATTTTGTGCAAGATGTGTTTGAATATCATCTACGGTTGTATTAGTTTGGGCACTGCTCGAAGATGGTTGTTGTTGGGTTGAACTTAGAAAACTTTGTCGTTCTGCTCTGGGTTGAAAACCACATCTCTTCTGTGCAGCATATCTCTCTTCTTGTTTTTCGAAATGCAAAAGTGTATGGTGCTTCCTGCCACATTTTGCGCACGAGTGTTCACTGGGGCATTTATCTTTAAAGTGGTTAGAGCCTAAACAGTTTGAACAAATTTTATTAGAATAAACAAAGTTTACTCGCTCTTGAACTGAGAGACCTCTAAAAGAATCGCATCCATGCAATTTATGATCACATTTTGTGCATTTTTTACAAATAACTTTTGGTCTGTTTGAATCCATGTGGGAGTGAAATGATTGAGCTCGTTGATTTGAATAGTGATTATCGCGTGTAGTGGATTTCTTCATGTCGAAGATAGTCTCTAACATTTCAACTCGTTACGATAAAAAGTCATTCATTGTGTCCCAAGTGGGAAGTTCTTTGTGATCTGTGAGTGAGTTTTCCCAAGCTCGTAAAGTTTCTTCAGGCAATTTTGTTGAACAATGATATACTAAAAACGGAAACCAATTTCCAGTACTGACGTTATACGTTTTGAAAATTGACAAACTGTCGTTGATGCAACGTTGAATTTGTCTAATAGCTTTAGGATTCTCATGGGGAGCAGCTTGAAGACCAAAAAGATATTTCATCTGTTGATGAACTAATATGCGGGTATTTTCATATCTGTCTTTCAATGCTTTCCATGCAATTTCAAAATTTTTATCTACTAGGTCATATCCTTTCACGATTTGATGGGCTTCGCCTCTAGTTTTCTGCAACAAGTATGAAAGTTTTTGTGCTGGTGATATCTCAGGATGAGATCCGAATACACCCCAGAAGATATCGCGAAATGCTGGCCATTTCGAGTATCCGCCCTCAAAATTTTGAATGTCGCAGGGTGGCAGCTTCAATGATGAAAACCCTTGAAGACTAATTGTTGTGTCCAAGCGGGAACTGTCCTCTGCTTTAGATTGATGTTTTGGTTTCAAACTATTTATTTTAGTTTTGCAGTTTTCATATTTCGAAAATGCCTCATTATACTTTATGACTACAATATCCGTTAAATCTGTAGGGTAAACATCATCATCTGCGGTTGCAATTTCTCGATAATTGTTCATAAAAGTATTCCATCTTTCCTTCAATTCTTCCTCATGTACTTCCAACGCAGCAGCCGTAACTCCAAAGGATGGCTTGTATCCATTACAATATGAGACCACTTGGTCGTAATTAAAAAGAAATTTTCTCCGTGCTGCCATATTTTTATTTATTTAGTTGATAATCAAGGAGATTTAAAATTAGGTATTCTTTGAACACGATACGATTTTGTTTTCGATGTTTAGACACGTTAATTTTATTTAGATTTTATCATAGAATACTCTAGCAAATTATAGTTCAATTTGTATTAAAATGTTATTGGGTTGCGTAAAAAAAAAAAAAAAAAAAAATTTTTTCAATTTGTGTTACAATGTTTATTGGGTTGTGACGACAAAATTTTGATGATTTTTCCTCGGCAATATGCAAACAAATTTATTCGGTCTATTTTATCACGATTTCTTTTTTTTTTTCCAATCATTAATATTAAATTTTTTTTTTTTTTCAGTTCATGTAATAATTTTTGATAATTTTTTTTTCAGTGTTATTGTATGCACAATTATTTTCAGTGCATGGGCACTTTTTTTATTTATTTCTGGCAATTCCGGGTACTTTATATAAACTTACTAGAATCCCGTTTTTTGCAATTTGATCTGGCATCACTCGGTTTGTTGATTTGCTAATTCTGTCAAGTGGACAATAGGTGTGTTCTTTTCAAAAAAAAAACAGAAAAAAAACATAAATCGTTTTATTGAAGTCTTAAAGTGTATATTGATGCAATTAAATTTTTTTTGTGTTAAAAAAAATAATGATCCACTCTCCGCACACTAAATTTATGACCCCAACTAGTCGATTTTTCGTCCCCACACAAAATTGTCACCTTAATAAATTTTTTTTTCATTTGTACGTACAAGGGAACACGCCTATTGTACGGGCTTGTTGCTGCTCGATCATTGCTTGCCGGTAAACGTGTATTGTTGTTGTACTGCCCTTGAAAATGCCGCTAATAAATTTGCGTGTTTCCTCTTTGTATGCACTTTTTGATGGCGTTTATATTTTACATAATTTTACATACAATATAAAAAAAATATCAGCACTCACCTCATGTTTGCTGCTTTAATATTGTTAAATTATTTGTACCAAGGGGGTAAGGTAATTTCTCCTTTGTTTGCCAAAAAAAATGTCCAACCAGGAACTAAGAAAAAAAAAAATTTTCCACACAACTGTTGCTTTATACATATATAATTCTTTTTGTTTGCAGCTTTCTTAAAATTTTTATTTCAGTTTTTGTGTTTGTTTTTATAGATTATGATGTAATCTTTAATTTGTGATATTCTTCACTTTTGTTTTTTTTTTTTTTCAAGTTTTCATTTATAATTCACAAAATTCTTTTCACTGTTTTTTCTAAACGTTTTGTATCTGACGTCTGTCCGCTTTTGTTTATTCTTTCTTTGCCGTTTGTTTGCTTTTAGATTATCGTCTATACTTAAATTGATTTCGATTACAAACAATCGATGTTCTCGCTATTATAGTAATCGAATGGTTATGAGTTTCATAGCATTGAGCTTTTATTGTCTTGTTTCCAAACTGCTCTGGCCGTTTTATATTTTTTAATGAGAGTTTTAGAACTCGTAGGTTTTCTCTTAATTGTTCTCTCACAATTCAAGTCTCTTTTTTTTTTTTTGATTTTATTGGGATTTATGATCCGTTGATTTAACACAGTTTTTGAAGGGTTTTGTTTGTATGTATGTGACAATATTATTTCAACGCTTGTTTCTGATCGTGATATAAAAAACTCTACACAGTCACCGTACTTACCCCTTTTCCCTTTTTACTCTACCTGTTGTTGAGTCTCTTGGCTTGGTGATGATGTTTATGAACGATGATGTTGCTTCCTTCGGGTTGGTTATGGTGACCAGGATTATTCCTCCTCTTGACAATGATATGCGAACAATGATGTTGCTTCTTTTGGTTGCTTAGAGTCCTCGACTGATAAGCATCAGATTTGACGATTGCTGCTCGCGTTTTTTTGAAACTTAATGCGACAGCCCACACAATTCACTGGAATGTTTCCTATCCTAGATTCTGACTAGGATTTTGACGAAGGACCATATGATGCGCTCATCCCTTCCTTGAGATGGTTGCAAATTAATAATTTAGAAGAAAAAAAAACTCTGGAGGTTTTAATTTCTAACAAAATGTCTTTCATAGACGACTTTAATGGTGAGTTGTTTACACCAGACCCAATTAACAATAGAAGCCTGCTTTAAGCGGCAAAAAAGTAGACAAAAGAAAAGGAATGAGTAAAAGAGAAGAGTATAGAAACTTAAATCTTAAGTAATAACGAAACTAATAACAAAAATGAATGTAATGAAGAAAAGATAAGGAAAGGAGTTAGAAATATCAAGAATATAAGAGAATTGTTGAAACTGCGTTCAACAGTAGGCAATCCGCTACCTCAACCAGTATTTTCAAATGGGCATCGAACTGATCGTTGAGCCGCATTGCAAATGACATCACCCTGAACTGGTAAAGAGGTCGCCCTGGAACAGTAAACGCCGTGTACGGCCTGGCTTCCTCTTCCAGTTCAATCTGCCAGAATGCATACTTAAGGTCTACACTGCTTATGTAATGCGTCTGGTCTATGCGGCTCAGGATTCCGTCGATATTCTGTAATGGATATGCATCCTTAATCGTTAACGCATTTAACTTTCGGACATCCAGAAATAATCGGTTTTTACCAGGCTTCCTCACCACGGTGGTTCGATTGCTCCGTGGGCTGTCGCTTTCTTCAATAACTTTCAGGGCAAGCATATTATCGATCTCAGCATAAACGATATCTTGTACAGCTGGAGATAATGGGTAATGTTTATCCTTTACAGGCATTGCCCCTTCTATTAGTTTAATTGCATGTTTTTCCAATGAAGTACAACCAAGACCATTTTTCTCAAATGATAGAAATTTGTCCATCACTTCACGCAGATCTTATTGCTGTTCTTCCGACAATTCATGCATCTTAAGAACGTGCTCTTCTCAAGGTTCTTTTATATCATTATCTATTTTCTCCTCTTTTTCCGCTAGGTTAAAAATATCTGATGCTAGTTTGAATGTCTTCCAGAAATCGATACCCAAATACATTGTTTGGGTCAGATCTGGGCATAAATAAAAAATTATATTTTCAATTACATCTTTGAATCTAACTTCTAATGTCACTTTACCAAGAATTCTGTGATTTAGACCGGATGCTGTTTTAACGCTAGTATATAGTGGCTGAATTGGAACCCCAAGTTCGCCCACAAGGTCTTTACAATTCTTCCCTAACAGGCTCACAGATGCACCAGAATCTAGAAGTCCCGTGTATGGCCTCCCATTTAATTCTATTTCCACATAAGGCCTCGGATCTGACTGTAGATCCATTCTATTCAGTGATTCACATATACTATTTCGCAATATCTTCCGTTTCCTAAAATTTTCCCTAGCTTTGCGGATTATATTCGAAACCACACCGGGTGCATTAGAGTTTTCCAGTTGAGGTTGGTCTTCATCATTTGTTAGTCATTGACGTGCCATGTTGTAATTATGCTCTCTCTGTTCCAATGTCAGATAATGGCGTTTTCGAGAGTATTCAATATTCTTTGACTGTATGTTTACTTCAGGGGTTTGTCTTTGACTTCAGGATTATCACACTTGTAGCAAAAGAGGGCTCGTTCTTTCGAAGGACAGTCTCTGAACATGTGACCCAATTCACGGCAATTCCAACATAAAATTTCCCGTATCTCCTCTACCTCTGCCTCATCCCCTTCATCTTCAACATATATTTGTTCAGCACTGATTCCGTTTGCCTGTCTCTAGAGACGATACTTGCCTTGAATATACTATCCAAAGGATAGGTTCGCGGATGTTTCTTTTGGCCACTCTAATGATTTCGTCATCCCCGACATGGTGGGTTAGTTTAGACAGCAGTAAGATGAAGCTATAGAAAAAGGCATCTACACTTTCACCTGGCATTTGTTTATCTCCACCAGGTCATGGGATACATCCAGATGTGGCCGTGGGGTCCTATATTGTTGTAGTAAGGCGTGCCTCAGTTCCAGCCATCCGGCACCTATATTGGTATGGAGATACAGCCAGTACCAATTACTTGCAGCTCCAGTAACCAAAACGTGGAAGTCCCTGACTATTTCGGACCAGGGAATACGATACTGGGACTGCAAATATTCAAGTCTAAAGACAAAATCCTCTATTGATATATTTCTCATTCCCATCAAACCGAAGCCCAAATCGGTCAACCCTAACCTTTTCCGCTTCAACATTACGTCGATTATTATACTCTTGATTAGGATTCCAGATATATTGGACATCTGGAGGTTGTGCATTGTCCATATTGGGCAGCAATTGATCGGCACTTATCGGTGGAGCTTGTCGGGAATAGACTTGATCATAATCACGAATGGGGTTAGCTACATCATTCGGCCTCGACATATTCTGTTGAAACGGCAATTATAAATTAGTAGGAAATTGGTATCGCGCGGCTTGTGGTCGCACAAAGCGCTGTGAGGACTGTTCTTGCATTGGTCTGCCCACATTCGGACGTGTTGGTGCAACAAATGCTTGATTGGTACCCCTATTCTGCTCACAATTCGATGGAGGTTCATTAAACGGTGGCATTGGTGGTTGTCCACCAGTAGCACCATGAGAGCTCTGAGGTATATTCAGTGATTCAGAAACAAGGTTAGTCGGTTTGTATGCTGCTGTTGGGTGACTGGGATTTATATCCCTTACAGCTAGACGATGGATTAAACTGGTTGGACTATCTATGGATTTCGTAATATTGTCTAACTCAACTCTAAGACCTGATTCCACTGACTTTCTCTCTTGATCTACACTCTCGGACAAAACAGTCCTTATATATGGGTTGATATCTATTAAATTATCCCTGGGCAACTTCGGTACTGCCCCTTTTTTAGCACGTGCAGTGGTTATAGTATTTGAAATATTTGGATTGTTCGATAAAGGGCGTGCAGCAGCTTCGACCGGTGGGTCATTTTGGGAAGTCGCAGGTTTTCCACATGTCAGATCTGGCATGGAAAGATCATTATCTTGAGCATTCGCCATTTTCTCTACCAATCTAAGTGATTGACTTTTCTGGGTACTGGAGTATTCCTCGAATTGTCAAATAAAAGTTGTCTTGCCCGTTTTCTATTTCTATTTTTTTTAGCTTTCTTTTTATTTTCGATGCTTATTACCGGCCATACAATGCCAGAATTTAAAAAAAAAAATTCTCAGCACTTTATAGTTCGCTGGACGAATATCTTTTAACTTTATACACAAAAATATTTCAAAAATATAAAAATAAAAAGAAACATAAAAAACATACAATTATAAATATAACGATTCAAATTTCTGACTCAAATCACAATAATCACGAGGACACTTAGCAAAACTTTTTACAAAATTTATTCAATGTAAGAAAAAAGGGTGGCTGTATAACTTGGTACGTTATTGTGTGTGTTATGGAATATTTCATTATATGAAAATAAGATGCATCTGTTAGAAAACAGATCTCCTCATGAGTGCCGTAATTCAACATTACTTTTAAACAAAAATGGAAATTCGAATTTGCCGGATCTATGTCCACCTGCACTAAATCTGATTGTTCACCTCAATCATGAATTATACCGGTGGTAGAATCATCTTCGCAATACAACTGACCTCTGGATCTGAGCCATTAGCGGATATTGCTACAGATTTACTCGTAAAAGATTCCCTAACTAATTCTACAACAAACAAATAGACTGAAACTAACATTAAAAATAACAAATCAAACGTATACAGTGATAATACAAAAGACAAATATTGCACTAAAATTGTCTTGCTATTTCACTATTCCGCTTATGTATTGCACAAAACTGAATTAAAATTATTAACTTCTCCTACTAAACTGTCACACGGTCGAGTAGCGACTTTGTCTATTCGGGTTGTGACGTCAGTACTAGATATGCCATAATTTTAACGCCTTTTGATGGACTATTGTCAATTCTAATGGACTATTGCATGTATATTTTGATGTCGTATATACTACACCCCGCGAAATAAATATAAAGGCAACAAAATTTTTTATTTTTTCCAAATGTTACAAGGTATTTTCAAGTTTTAATTTTATATTGTATTAGTCCTTTCAAAATTAAATACTTTTCAGCAAAAATACTTTGACTATGACTTCTTCAAGGCGAATCAACAAAAATAAACTAATTACTAGTGCGAAATATTTATAAAGGCAAAAAAGTTTATTTAACTATTCTAAAAAGTTTTGTAAGACATTTGATCTCCATTATCGCTGATAACTTCTACTAAGCATCTTGGCATTGAGTTTATCAACGAATATTCTCAGGATCAGTTATCTTCCATTTTCTGGTATTGCTACTCCTTCAACTGGCGTCCTGGGTGGTAAACTTGGGTAGATAAAATAGACCAGAGGTTCTCGGTCGGATAGAGATCAGAACTAAGTGCATGCAAGCCGAGAGTTTGCATTATTTTTGGACTCCAGAGCGTTGTCCCGCTGGATGATAAATTCTGGTACACAATTTCCTCTCCAGAATTAACTAAGGCGACATCCAATAGTCGAATATAAAATTCGGAATCCATTTTTGGGGAACGAAACATATTGGAGTGGTTCCTGTATAACTCATACCTGCCCAAACCACAAGGGTGCGACCGCCAAAATTTCGCCGTTGATGCATAATTTTGGAAAAATCTCTGGAACGCCAATATTTGTCCGAGCCATCATTTCCATCCAAATTAAATTTTTTCCATCGGAAAATATCGCCCCTCATCCAAAAATATGTAAATTTCAGCGAATTTAAATCTGGCTAATTCGTGTCTTGGCATAAGACCAAGTTTTGGATACTTTTTGCCACATGACAGTATCAAGTCGCGTTTCATTATTTGTTGAAAACGACGCAACCCTGCTCCCAAGCTCAATTCAG
The DNA here is from genome assembly GCA_963931995.1 of Phaonia tiefii. Classification (NCBI taxonomy): domain Eukaryota; kingdom Metazoa; phylum Arthropoda; class Insecta; order Diptera; family Muscidae; genus Phaonia; species Phaonia tiefii. The sequence continues at coordinate 218,791,747 of OZ008369.1, forward strand.
CAATAATTTCCCTATCGCCGAAGTTTTCTTTAACATCAACCCTTTTAATCTCTCTTTTGGCGCTGAAACTGATCAGTGGTGTCCTTCCTTGTCGTTTTGTGTTTCCATATTGGCCACCCTATTTTATAAAATTGGCAATGACACAGCTGGATCCTTTCAATCGCCTCGAAATTTCCCGATTGGATAGCCCTTGATCGTGATAATCTTAACTTGTACAAGAGATCGAATGGTTATATTCTCTGACATAATATACCTAATGCCACATACACTGTGGTTCACCAGGATAGAACCAACAGAATTTTGAGAAAGAAATCTGCATATGTATCGACTGGGAGAAGCAATATGCATTTTCTCTTTTCAGACACATAGGAGAGACACAATTGAGTAATTAAAATAACAAAACACGAATACCAACACACTGTAACGGTAGTTTTTCTCTCATTGTTTACAATGAACTCAGAAATTCCACTTGTTGTTTGGTTCACCAGAATAAAACCACATGCAGTATTTGCTTCAAACGTCAGTCAGATCTCCAAAACTGTTATAAAAACTTAATTAAAGTTAAAATCTGTGCTTTTGGTAAAACATTTACAAAAATGGGTAGAAAAAGTTGCTTAAGTTCCGCGGAAATGGTAAAAATAGATGTTTACCATTCGCAAGGTTTATCCTATCGGGAAATTGCCAGAAAAATCGAGCGGAGTCATAATGTTGTGATGAATTACATAAAGAATCGTGAAGACGACAAAAAAATTATAAAGGTGGAACCTATACAGCATTAACTCCTCAGGACAAACGAAAAATTCTTCGAATAGCCTCGAATTGCGCGCATTCCACATCTAAAATAAAGCATTTGGCAGGAGTAAATGCTAGCAAATCAACAGTTCGCCGTTCTATTTTAAACAGTGAACACTTAAAACTCCGTAAACTCCAAAAAAAGCCACCACTTAACGCTGTTCACAAGCAGAAACGCCTCCAATTCGCTAAAGACCACATGACCTGGGATGTTCAAAGACAGTCGAACGATAACGACTGGCGGAAAGTCATTTTTTCGGATGAGAAAAAGTTTAATTTAGATGGTCCTGACGGATATAACTTTTATTTTCATGACATACGAAAGGAGGAAAAATTTCTAAGCCGTCATACAAAAAAATTGAGTGCCATTGCTCCAAAACTGTTCGAGATATCGTTCCACAAAAATTAAATCTATTTTTTTTGCATTTTGAAAATCTAAAAAGCGTAATATTTGTAAAACGACAAAAAAAATTGTGCGCACTATGAACAAATGCGTCAAAAGAACTCAAAACAAGATAATAACAAAAGAATTAAAATTTTTGTTTTCTTGCAAATCGAAAAAAACGAAAGTAGACAAATTTTTAAAATATACTCGTACCCCACTTGTTACGAATCCATATACTGCCCAGGAGTGTCATCAGGGCTAGCTCTCAGGAATCTCTGGACGGGTTCCAACCGGCACTCCAGCTTGGAATAAGTAGCAACTAAAATAAATCACAACAAAACACTATAAAAGACATTACACTAGACGACACTCAGACGAGAGGAGAGTGATGACATTCTCCTACACCGCCCTCCCTACCATGACCATATATTTCCAAAGATACACACACTCACACAACACTTACCACATATCAGAAGCCTACCCTTTTTCCCCAAAAAAAAAGATTACTCCAAATCCATTGTCTTTATCTTAATATAACTCACACATATTTATTTATAAAAAACTTTAAAAATTAAACAAAAATCTATTAATCTAATACATATTTCATTTTTCTGATAATCTTAGATTGAATTGTTGGCGAAACAAAAGAAAACGTTTAAGAGAAACCTACAAAGTTTATTTTGAAGTGGCGCCTTTTTGCACCTGTGGATTTTACTACCTATTTGCCTACCTAATGAGCTCGCTAGGTGGTGGATCTATTGGCCAATTTGCCAACAATTGTATAAAAAAACAACGTAACCGAAACACAATACATCTTTGTAGACTTCCCTAATCAAAATATGAAACAAATAATCTAAAAAACGAAAATGAAATATGGTAGCCTAAATTAAAATTGTCATAAAAATTATACAAGAAAACTTTTAAAAACAAGGATCCATACAAAAACAAACATTAGTAAGAATTTAAAAATCAAAAAACTTAAGAATCTTAAACTAAATAAAAATAATAAAAAAAACTCATAAAATCAAATCATATTTGTTAACATATCAAAAATCAAAAATTACCAACAGAAAGAAAATAAATATTTGAAGAAAGAAATAAATAGATAAAATTTAATAAAAGATAGAGAGTAGAAAAAAATCGAATTTTTATCAGTTAACTCTTGAATGAAGCAATAGGAAATTTTTTCTTATCATCAGTTATCTGGTCATAAATGGCTTGTAGTTTTGTCGTTTTATCTAGTAGCCGTTAGCTCAGGTGTTATGGCGCGATACATGCAAAAAAATTGTATTTCGTTGATGCCGAATTTTGGCGCTGAAGCTTGACCACTCCAAAATTTTTTAATTGGTTTCGTTTCGGGTTTTAAAATTTCCTAATTTTTCTTATCTCAACGATTTCCGGTACTTATAGTCCGGATAAGCCAACGCCATCTTGTAAGTTTGGTTGATACTACCGTATATAAGTACAATACCTGGTGTCCCGTAGATATAACCACTACACAAGATCCTAGTTTTGAGGTTTCCAACAGGTGGCACTGCTCACACGGTTCCCCGAAGGATTTTCTCACTCCCCAATCGGATTATAGTTCCTGAGTTGGGCAGTCCGTCGTCCGGGATTTATGAACCCTATTTAGTAACAAAAACTTTACACGGGATCTTCACAACCATAGGTAAAAATAAAACTTACTTTTCTCTTCTCAAAACTGTTCGATAAAAATTAAAATTCCTGGGCAGTTGTCACCTCTACCAATTGCTCACAAAAGTTATCCTGCAATATTTAAATAAAAATGACTGTCACTATATTCACTGAGGTATCATTATCCTCACTCACTTTCTATTTTCCGTGGCTACACTTATATGGACACCAAGTAATTTAAACCCGACACTCACAGGTTGATACACTCTTCACAACTAACAATTATGTTCCTGGATCGCCATAACAATGACCCAACCTCAATATACGTCCTAAGCTACAAAATTAGCCATATTTATCAAACTATGCCTGTTCCTTTCTAAATTCTCCTTACGCGCCGACTCAACTACATTATTTCTCTAGAAACTTCCATAGACACCGTTTCCCCTCATAATATTCGCTGTAGTTCAACCGTAAACTATGCTACAAATTATATGATTTCGTTTTTTTAAACCCCGCTTACGGTTAAAAAAATTATCAATGAAATTTACTCCATCTTCCTGCATAGTGTATAAACACCCTTCAACATAATATGACTAGTGTTGGCAACCCGCGTATATGACTGAATTACCGACATACTGCTAATATCATTTGCATGTCATTCCATTTCATTCATTCGCCTTGCAGCCTCTACTTAACACATACAGCACAACTACCGCCAAAAAAAATTTAAAATAGAATTAGTAGCCAAAAAATAGAAAAATTAGTCAAAAAATTAAAATTTTCTTCGACACGCGCATGCCAGAAATATAACTCCCGCCAAAACCAAAGAATGCCTAGGATGTGTTCCTCCAGCACACATTTACCCAGTTCTCAAGACTGCTGTGCGCAGGTACACCAGGCAAGTCGTGCTATTAACAACGACCAAAGTCGAGTAACACCTGAACCAGCCTTGTCGTGGTTTTGGCAAAGGAACATGTTTCCCAAAAACCTACATTTACATCGCCTACGTATTGGCCACAACGGGAGCGATCCTCCGGCCACTTTTAGGCAATGGGTTTCTGTTATACGAAGTTGTATAAGTATAACGATCATCCTGAAATTTAAAGCCTTTCCCCGTTGAACGTATTTCCAAGTCCGCGATTACACTTGCCATTGGGCAACAACAAATCGGCACCCACAACGCAACATACGGTGCGATTTTTAATGCTGATATGTCGTTGTAATTTCTAACTCCTTTTCTGCAATCAGTTTTTTACAGAACTCAAAAATGTTTTCTATATCAAAAGATACCGACCGATTGAAATTGATTCTGAACCACTGTGCTGTCGGATGGGACACAATAGTGGGGTTGTTTGTAGTGGTAAGTATTTATTTCAAATCCTCTTCAAATTATGTAATGTTATTCAATTTAAGGTTAATTCCCAATTTACAGTTTATACCATAGAGTAAATATGGGTAGAGAAAATCTTTCACTCACCAAATTTCTGACATTTGTCCTCGTGTGATGTATACGTTTGATGTTGAAAAGAATTGATTTACTAATACCAGATAGAGGCAATGGTTCAAAACAACGAACAAAATAACAACAACGGCATTTCGTTTTGTGTGTTAAAATTAATGTGTTAAATACAACACAAATGTATGCTAACAATAACAGTCAATAAAAAAGTTGAAAACACATTTAAATTTCACAGTTTTTCACCAAAATGGCATGAAAAATTAAAGTAAGAAGTTATTGTAATTCCACCTGGTGTATATCACTTTTCGTCAAACATCTCTCTATCACACCGACCGCATCACGAAGAGTGTGAAAGGAAACGTCAGATGAGACAAATGGCGGCTCTACTATAAATTTACTCTATGGTTTATACTTTGGATTGCTGCGAATGTTAAATTAATCTTTAGGTATAATATTTGATGCAACATTGTAATATATTCTACAGTGAATACTCTTTGGTTATATTCATGTATTAATGCTAAATTACACCCACATATGAATTATAAAAGAAAAATATGCGGTATAGTCACGTAAAATAAATATGCGGTATAGTCACGTAAAATAAAAGATGGAGTTATTAGGTTAGTTGAAATACATGGAAGTTACTCGGTTAATTTTCGTATGGGTCAGCGAGCACGTGAGTTAGCCCCCAAATTTTGTGACCTCGACGACAGCTATGAACAACGGGAAAAAAACAATCGATGCACCGATGGATGGCGCTTTAACTTCAAACCAACAGGCTTCAGGGACGAGCAATCAAGCCCGTTATGGAAGAGAAACTGTCATCAACAGAGTTTCCGTCAAAGTGCAAATTGCTCAATTGTTGTTTGGATGCAAATATAACGTGTTTTTAGCGCGCCAAAATTATAGTATAATTGTATCCAAACACATTGTGGTTGCTACTCAGTATAACATGTTTGGGTCATAATAATTAATAGGTTATATGTATTTGTGACCCAAATGTGGTTTTGTTTGTTGAAAACCGCAGAAAACAAACACGTGACATATAATAACGAAACAAAAAGCAGCAGATCTTCAACTCACAAAAACAATGCTTGCAAACATGTACATGGTTCCTGCAATATGTTGCTGCGTGTATAAATAACGACATATCCAGATTAAACACGAACTCACGGGCGATGTGTTAACACCTTATTGTTACACGGTACCTGTTCGATTTCTATGAACACATTAGTAAATGTTACATTGGAAAAAAAAGAATAGTTTTTGTGCTGAAGGCTCTTTTGCTATTGCACTTTCTTTTTTCTTATATCTGCTTTAACATTAGATGTAATATTGTTAAAATAAATATAGCAATATTTAGTTCACTGAAGTAATTGTATTTGTTTTGTCATAAACAGAGCGACGACAAAAAGGAGTGAATAGTTTAGAGAACTTCGTGGTAAAATTATCTATCGGGTAAACGCGTCAGCCCAACCTATTTGTGGGGGTTTCCTCTTTTCCGTGGGTAGATGTCAAATTTGATTTTGTTTCTTTTTGTTTGTTAATAAAATTTAAAGAAACAGTCTTTGTATCAGGTAAGACAGTCTTATGGAACTTTTCACATTTTGTGTACTCATACATTGTGTTTTTCATTCTTCAACTAATATTGACACCTTAACCACGCAATTGGTAATGCAACTACCTAATAAATAATTATACCTTGGAGAACTTATTGCACTCTTTTTCCGCTCTCTTTTAGATAGTCTGAGTAAAAGAGCATAAACGAGTCTTATTCCCTTTATAGAATATTTCAATATAAATGCACCATTTCGACAATGTTATTACATAAAACAATATAAAAAGCATAAATGTTTCATAAGGCACCAATGTTTGACATCAAATTTATGAATGGACCAAGTTTTGGCAAATTGAGACTAACACGTTTTGAACCATTCGCCAGATGTCGCCAGTGCTTTTGAGTCATACAATTCGTTCCATGAGTTCTCTATACTATTCAATACTCTTTGGCGACGGCGACCTGCTTGTTTGTTCGCTGCCGCTATATCAATACCATCATAATTATTTTCAGGCAGAGACTTGTACAACAACCACGTATGTGATGTTAACGCGGTGTGTTGTTTGCATGTGTGCACTTTGATAGATTGTCCGTCCATTGCCTGTAGATGTTAACACATCAAAAAATGGAGTTTATAGTTTAGTTGAAACACATGGAAGATACTCGTTTGATTTTCGTATGGGTCAGTGATTGTTGGTATAACGTTCATTTACTGTTGTACTGTATTATACTTTATGAATGATATTTATAATATAGTAGTTTTGAGTTTTGAAGCATTATAATTTCCTTTGAACTGAAAATTTTCATTCATTAATAAAACTGAATTACTGCGTAAAAGACCTCGGCTATATTAATCATTTCAACAGGTTATGGGCCATTAAGGAGCTTCAAGGATTCAGACTTACTTAAGGATAAACTAAGGACAGGCTATAAGGGCTAAAAAAGCAACAAAAAGGATATATAAGGATTTATAATTTTAAGAATGTCTGACGCAAAACCAAACCAAAGATGGGCGATTGGGATGAAAAGGATTATGAAGCGAGGGGTACTCTAGGTCTACTGGTTATGGATGAACAATTGTGATACTTTATAGAATACTTTATCGAATAAAGTACATTTAATACGGTCAATATGTATGGAAGGTGCGGATGCAATAGGTCACGTCAATAGTTTGAACGATTTATTCACAAAGTTACGGGATATCGGTGAGGAATCTTTATGAAATCAATGGAGTGCTCCTATGCTTTTAATCAGTCTTCCTGAAAGTTATGACGCGTAATTAACATCCCTCGCATCTCGCAAAGAAGAGGAAATAAATTTTGATTTGGTTTAACAGCGAGTGGTTAGTAGATTCCGGAGCGACAAGACATTCGGCAAATACCAAAAACATTTTTGTGTCGTTGAATGACTCGTACAAGAGCAAGTTGGAGCTGGCTAATGGTCAAACGATTGAAGTGGTAGGTATTGGATCATGTGAACTAAAAGTTATAGACGAAAACGGCTACGTAAATACAATTTTGGTAAAAGAAGTCCTTTATGTGCCAAGTCTAGTGGGGAACATCCTTTTTTTAAGACAGATGGCGAAGAATGGATGTCAAGTCGATTTCAAGGAAAATATTTGCAAGATAAAGTCAGGAATAGAATCGGTTGGTATTGCAGATGTTTATGGTGAGATGTATATTCTTCGTACCCCAGACATAGCTTGTGTTTTAAACCAACACAACAAATATTGCATTCATCCGGAAGCGGTTCGGAAAATGTTTTCCGAGGGCTTAGTTGAAACATGTGACACATGAATCAAGGGCAAAATTACACGGTTACCATTTCCAAAGAAGTCGGTGAGTGTATCAAGTGCTCCTCTAGATCTAATACATACGGATGTATGCGGGCCAATGCAAACAGCAACAGCAAGTGGAAAGCGGTATTTAGTCACATTTATTGATGACTCTCAAGCTTTACGATCATACGACTCCTAAGACATAAATCTGAAGTAGAGAATATTCTAATGGAGTTTGTAAAGTTCCGCAACACAGCGTTTGGCAGAAATCCAAAGGTTATCCGATTAGATCGTGGCGGCGAGTACACTGGAAAACGGGTATTGGATTTTTTAAAACCTGAAGGAATAAAAGTTCAATTAACAAAATTAACAAATTAACAATTCCAGCAAAATGGAAAGGCGGAAAGGAAAAACCGAACGTTAATTGAGATGGTTCGTTGTTTATTAATCGATACAGATTTATCACATTCGTTATGGGGAGAAGCTGTCTCTACAGCTAATTATATTCAAAATCGTGTTTTTGACAAGATCACTTATCAAGACACCATATGAACTTTGGTATGGTAAGAAGCCAGATATTTCCGATTTTCATATTTTTGGTTCCAAATGCTTCGTGCATGTACCAATACAGAAGGGACGAAAACTAGACTCAACTGCAGTCGAAATGATTTTTCTTGGTTACGATGACAACTCGAAGGCATATCGCTGTTATGATGTTTTGAACAGTAAGGTGGTCATAAGCCGGGATGTGCGGTTTGAAGAAATGAAATTGGATGCTGATTTGGCAAGCGAATGTACCATTGATTTGTCCCAAAAGAAGCAAACTACATTAAAGATTGAGGAGGAGAGTTTACCAGCTGCAGATACTACCACGAGTAATGATTCTGGCTTATGTCAAGAAACAATCGGTAATGTCTTGCCCGATGAGGGTGATGAACCAAGAGCAACTGAAACACCAAGGGTTTCCTCAAGAATAGGTAAAGGAATTCCGCCTCGTCGACTTATTGATGAAATATGTATGGCCAATGAAGAAGGGGAACCAAAGTCTTATGAAGAAGCAATAAACTGTGATGAAAAGGAGAAATGGTTAACAGCTATGCGGAGGAAATAGAGTCTATGAAAAATATCAGAACATGGGAAATTGTCAAATTACCGGAAGGAAGACAAGCTATTGGGAGTAAGTGGATCTTTAAAATAAAGAAGAATTCAAATGGAGAAGTGACGCGTTATAAAGCAAGACTTGCTGCACAAGGATATTCACAGAAATACGGAATTGATTACAGCGAAGTTTTTTCGCCGGTCATATTGAATACTACATTTAGAATGCTATTCTCAAATACTGGAAAGAGGAACTTACTTGTTCATCATATGGATGCTAAAACTGTGTTTCTCAATGGTAAGCTTTCAGAAGTTATATATATGTAACAACCAAAAGGTTTTATTGAAGGCGATGAACAAAATGTGTGTTTATTGAAAAAGAGTATTTACGAACTGAAACAAGCAGCAAGGTCATGGAACAGTGCACTGAATGATGTATTGGTTAAAGCCAATTTAAACCAAAGTCTAAATGATCCCTGTCTGTATTATGGAATCATGCTTGATGAAATGTGTTACATTATAGGTTATGTTGATGACATTATTTTGGCTTGTTCAACAGAAGATCAAATGAGTTACGTTGAGAAATTCTTATCAAGACATTTCGTAATTCAAAATTTAGGACACATAAGCTGCTATTTGGGAATTCAAATCGCACATTTTGTCAGTCATATTATATAAAGAAAACTGCAGAAGAATTTGGACTCCAAGATTGTAAATTTGCAAACTCACCTATGGATGCAAGCTATATAAAAGGAAATAATTCAAAATTGTAGAGAATAATACACACTATAGAAAACTTATTGGACATTTACTATACATGTCAGTAAATACAAGACAAGATCTGTATCTATTTTAGCTCAAAAGGTTTCAGCGCCCACAAATGAAGACTGGCAGCAAGCCAAGAGAGTTGTGAAGTACTTATTGGGGACTGCAGACCAAAAATTTATTTTGAGCAATATTCAAGAGGGATGTGTGGAATTGACTGGACATGCTGATGCCACTTGGGCAGAAGAGCGAAACGGAAGAAAATCAACAAGCGGTCGGATATTCTTTCTAAATGGAGGAACTATATCATGGACGTGTCAGAAACAATCGGTTGTGGCAACATCTACCTGTGAAGCAAAATATATATCCATATCTGAAGCGGCCAAAGAAGCTAAATGGTTGCGACAACTTTTAGAAGATTTTCAAGAGCCTCAACGAAAGCCAACTATGATTTTTAATGACAACCAAAGTTGTCCGAGAATCCTAACATATGATAAATTTTCGTTTCAAACTCAATATATGGATACTAAATACAAATTCACGAAGGATGTGGTGAAAAAAAACATTATCATTTGTCAGTATTGTCAAACTGAGGAGATGATTGCTGACATATTAACAAAGCCACTACCTATTTCGAAACATGAGTACTTGCGATCGAAATGTAATTTAAAATGAACGAGGAGGAGTATTTGTATAACGTTCATTTACTGTTGTGCTGTATTATACTTAATGAATGAAATTTATAATATAGTAGTTTTGAGTTTTGAAGCATTATAATTGTCTTTGAACTGAAAATTTTCTTTCATTAATAAAACTGAGTTACTGCGTAAACGACCTCGGCTATATTAATCATTTCAACAGTGATCACGTGAGTTAACCCCCAATGGGTAATCACATACATACGCACAACATTTGAAGTTATCTCAAAACTACTTATTTAAAAAAACGACAGTTAAGAGGAAAACTTTTCCTATTGTTAGTTCGTTTAACTTATTTCTTACGAGTTAATTTTTATAGTCTGGCTTATTAAAATATACTACTAACATAATAATATATAGAAGATTAAATGAAGGATAAGTAATGTACGTATGTATGTTAGTATATATACTTGTTCCTGATACACTTTGTTATTTATTTTATATTTTATTTATCGAAGTAGAACATTGTCATTGAAATACCAAGGAAAAAATAAAAAGAGTCATTCTAGAAAAAGCAATATTAAATATCAGGTGTGGGGTTCACAAAGGAAAATTATAATGAATTTTAGAAGCATTGAATATTGCTGGAATGTCGTTTCCAGAAACTGCGACAATCAATCAACTAAGGAAGTTATATGGATCATTAAATAACAACGGTTGGTTGGTTGAAAAGGCTGCAAGACAGCACGCTGTCTAGCACACTTAGGCTAAAGAAGCCCATTGTGATACCTGCAGTTTCCTCCATAGCAACTATTGACTAGTCGTCTAGCCAATTTGCCCTTTTAATAAATTTGTCTATGAGACCTACAGGAATATCCTGTAGGGCTACGGTGCTAACTAAATGTGTACCGAATATACTACTTCTCAGTCCTGCGAGATCAGGGTAATCCAAGAGAAGTAGAGCTTCTATGTCCCAAACTTAGGGCGAGTTTTCTTCAGGACAATGTCCCGTAAGTGTTCCTATCCTTGTGGATAACCTGCCTCTCGGCAAGTTAAGTAGTTGCCTAGTCCTCTTCCTGTCCACCTGTGGCCAGAGGACCCTGGCTTGCTTGCAAGTTGAAGTAAGTCTCCACTTGTCCTTCAACATATTATCGGCCCACTGCCTGATCAGCAAACGGCAGGTAGAGATTGGCATACTAACACCGAAAGTATGCAAACGAAAGAACCTGTGCCGTAGTGCCCTGTCTAGCTAACGCATTCGCTACGCAATTGCCTGGAATGTGGCTGTGTTCCGGTACCCAGATGAACCTGATGTCAAAATACTGTGCCATCACACTAAGTGATGATTGGCATTCTTTCACCGTCAGGGACGAAGCAAACATGGCTTCCAGGGATTGTATGGCAGCCTGGCTGTCTTTGTAGATACATATTCTCCGGAGGGTTGTGACACTACTTTTCAGTAGCTCAGCAACCTCCAGTATGGCGGTAATATCCGCCTGAAATACGCTACAGTGATCAGGCAGCTTGAAGGAGATATTTACATTTAGGGCCGGTGAATGGACCCCATAGCCTACTTGCTCGTCCAACTTTGATCCATCCGTGAAAAATCTGATACTACTGGTATCCCCTCCCAGTGACTTTTCCCAGGTATTCCTGTTCGGAATAGAAGTCCTTAGATTTGTCACTGGTAGAAGGTAGGGGATACAGTAGTGCGTTTTTACGGGAATAGAGTTGATCCGGTGTAGTAATTCAGTGTGTTCGGAATGCCACGGATGTAGCGGCTGCCGAATCGGCCATGATATCAGGAGTACAGATGTTCAGGATAGCACTAAGTGCAGTACCTGACGTCGTGCCCATTGCCCCACTAACGCTAATCAGTGCTGATCTTTGAATTTTCATCAAGAAATTCAGAATATATTTCTTTTGGAGGGACCTTCACCAAACTACGATGGCATAGAGAAGTATTGGTCTGACTATTGCCGTATAAATCCACATGGTGATCTTAGGAGACAGTCCCCAGCGCTTTCCTATCGCCCCTTTACAGCAGTAAAGAGCACCCTCTCCTGCACATTCGGTTTCCAAGATAGTTTTCTGTCAAAAATTATTCCCAGATACTTGACCTTTTCCGTCAACTATAATTGCACCCCATTAACTGACGGCAGTCCAAATGCGGGTATTTGATATTTCCGAGGAAAGCGTGGCACTTTTGGGCCCAAACATTGAGATTTTTTTTTAAATTTTGGCTTGGTACCAAAAGTCACTAATTTTCATGAGATTTGTTCAGGAAAAATAGCGAAATATTGATTCGTAAAGGACCTGCATATTCTCGAAATAAAGTTTCTGGCTTTTACGATACATCCAGAACCTACAAACATTGTAATAAATCAGTAACTAGATATTTCAACAAAGCATTATTTGTTCGCAAATTGAAGAACAATGAAAGCGTCGAAAGAAAATAAATATTATATTCCCATAAACGATTGCAGAGGACAAGGCTACGACAATGCTTCAAATATGTCGGGGAAGTATACTGGTCTACAAGCAAGAATCAAGGTGTAAGAGATTTTTGGCTCCTTGAGCCACCAAAATAAAAACACTTTTGTTTAAAATATTAAAAATAGTAAAATAATTCCTTATTAAGACATAAAAAGGTTCCCTAATTATTTAGCAATTATATGACAGGTGACTGTCAATCAGTGTTGCCACAGACCGACTTAAAAATGTATGCCAAATATCCTCAAAAATTGTGGCGTTTGCAAAACCATTATGCTAAAATTAGCTTTTAGTGTTTTTTTCTAATTTTGAGTTCAAAACACAACAGTCTCACCAATAAATGGATGTTCATCTCGCCCTTAAATAGCTGTTAAACGTTAACCGTTTAACTTAAAAATAAGTATTATGGTTTTAATTTGGTATAGCCTGTATCTTAATTTCATACAAAACACTAGCTTAACATTTTTTAACAAATTCTACAACAATAACGAAATACAGACAATAAATAAAATTTATTTTATTACTTTGTTTAAGGTCCATTATTTTTAACAATTTCTTTCAATCATCTTAGAATAAAATTTCCCAAGTTTTGGATAATTTCTTTTGGAATCCCTTCCACTTATCCCAGCGAACAGTGGTCAATTCGTCACTACTTCGAAATTTTCTTTGTCGGATATTTCTCTCATAATGAACACGGAGATTTTCCCTGGAGTTTCGAGAAGAACTTCCATCGGATTTAGACCATTTTACGAGTCATGCCTTGATATTGAAGGAACTACTGTCCAATACGACTAATTTGAAGTTTGTCGTCCATATTTGTATTCCCGGTAAAAAAGTACGGTTTTCACTTCTGAGTTGAAGAGTGCATTATGGTATCCCTAATAATATAAGTAAATTTATAAGGAATTTTGTCATTTATCTCTATATGGAACAGAGTTCGTATTTTGGCGATTTTTCAAAAAAAAATTCTTCCATACGAATTGGAACACTTAATGAAAACCCCTTAGAAACCCTCAAAAATTGGTTTTTTTTCGATTGGACGATCCGTTTCCGAGATATAGAGATTTTTCCTAATTTTTTTACATAAAAATGGGGATGGGTTACCCTGGGTAACCCATTACCCATCGTCGTGGGTAGCTACCCTTTATTTTCCCCATTTCCCTGAGTGTAATGAGTAATCGTGATGAGTAATTCCCCATTGTCGTGGGTAGCGACCAATTATTTTCCCCATACCCTGTGGGTTTCTACGTACGTACATACGAATGCATGCATCGACGGACAGAACAACCAACTGATGGTTGGGACCGACGACTGGTGTAGACAAATCAACAACAACAACAGCACCAGTAAGCGGACCGACGACTGATGAAGACAATACACCAGCAGTAAACGGACCGAAAATAAGTAGTAAACAACATTGCATGATGTTGTTGTTGTGATGTCATAAAAGATCATTTGCATGTTAGGGTGACCCAAAATATTAAAATTTTATAAGAAATTAAATTATAAAGCAAATTAATGGAAAGTGATGAATGAAAATTGATTAGTTATACAAAATAAAATATAATACGAGTAAATTAACTAAATCACAAAAAGAAATCTCCAACATTTCCCCCGCACAAAGAACGACTAGTTCTTGATAAGGAGAGAGAGGTATTTTATTTCGTCTTCAGAGATAACCACGCTATGCCTCGGCTCATAGAAACTAATTTTGTTCTGCGGATCCAGAATACTCAGAATTAATGGGCAGCAGGGCAATTTTGGAGACAGGGCGGTTATAATTTTTACCATTTGACAGTAAGGAGACGACTCGTACTCGACCATCAGCACCGGGGTGGATATCTGTGACTCGGGCAAAGGGCCACTGGCATGGCGGTAAACGTTCGTCGAAAATGAGCTTCAATATTCTTTTGAATTACGTATTCATTGACCCAGCGTTTCCAGAATTGTTGTTTCATCGATTCAATTACTTTCCATTGGAACAGGCTGTCTATGTTGGTATTTAGAAGACTTTCTTCAGGAACATTTAAAATTGGCTCACCAATGAGAAAATGAGCTGGGGTAATGGCTTCGCTTTCAGATGGATCAGAATTAAGACATCCTTGAATCTGAGTCAACAAAGTGGTTAATTCTTCAAGTGTCAATATGCGCTGGGCCATAATACGCTTACGATGGTGTTTAGTGGACTTTTCACCAGCTTCCCAGAGATCTCGAAAATTGGTAGAAGCAGGGGGTATAAAGTGCGAGGTTGTACCAGTGTCGGATAGGATTTCGACGGGTTCTTATGGCAACGAGTCACGACTTCTTCGCTGAAGGATTTTTAGCTCTTTGGTAGAGCCAATGAAATTTGTTCTGCAGTCAGAATACAAGTCCGTACAGACACCATGGCGTGAAGTAAATCTCCTGAAGGCGGCGATGAATGCATCAGAAGACAGACTAGTAACAGCTTCAATGTGAAGGGCCTTAGTTACCATGCAGATGAAGAGGCAGATATAGCCTTTGGTACAGATCGAGTTGCGAGCTGTTGATTGCTTTATTGTTATCGGACCACTCTGTTTGAAAGGATGACAGGGTTGCAAACGGACGGCATGATTTGCTGAACAGTTGTCGCATTGTATTCGAAGCAAGTGGTACAGCGCCTTTGGACATTTTTGGCCAGATTGCGGCCAGAAAGAATCGAGAATCTTCTGGTGACATAGGCCTGCATTTGGATGAGTCCGCCATTTAAAGTTTTCAGATGTGAATCTGTAAAGACTAAGAAAGAGAGGGGATAATGTTTTTCGAGGGTAACAGGGTGTTTAAAATCATAATTAAACTTAGTTTTTTGTAATCGGCCGTCCAGGAATGGACAAAGTTGAACGATTTTGCTGCTTGGGTGAACACACTTGTTCTTCTGTAGTTGTGATATTTCCTCTGCAAAATCTACCTTTTGAGACATAAGTACAAGTGACTGCAGATACAGATTTAGTTCTTGAGTGGAGAGACTGCCAACTTTTCGTTTTTCTGGATCAGATTGTCCAGAATTACGGGAAAATCGCAGAATATATGATGTTACACGGACCAGTTTGAATTACAAGACGAGAACTTTGACCATATTTCGGGATATTCAGGTATAGTTGTTAAGTTAACAGCAAGTTTAGACTTTCGTATTTCAAGATCGGTTTCATAGGACATTTCTGGCTGTGCAGCCCACAGTTGTGGAGACAGAGACAACCAGTCAGGACCAGATCACCTCAGTTTGTGGTTGCGAAGTTCAAGAGAAGATATACCACGGGAAGTACAGTAAGCTGGGTTATCTGTTGTTGAAATATAGCGCCATTGAGAGACATTGGAGTACCGCTGCACCTCTGCAACACGATTACCAACATATACACTAAATTTTGAAGATTCGCCTCTGAGTCAGCAGAGAGCAGTCATACTATCAGTCCAGTACCAAATATTAGAGATATCTCGTTCTCCACGAGTTTAGACAGAATTGTCGCATAACAGCTTGGGAATTGTCAAAACTTTTAACGGGATAACTTTTGTTTTGGACTGCACTATACTTATAGTGCCCGAGTCCATATTTTTTTTTTACATATATGACAGTAGCAAAAGCAGATTGCGAGGCGTCACAGAAGCCATGTAACTCCATTGAGCTACATTTATTTGTACCAATCAAGCGGGGGATTTGGATTTTCTCTAAGATTTTGAAATCCACAAGATAGCGATTCCAGGAGGACTTTATAGAAGCAGAAACTTTATCTTTCCAATCAATTCCTTCGAGGCAAAGTTTCTGGAAAGTAATTTTAGCATTCATTGTGACTGGAACTAACCAACCCAAAGGGTCATAGAGTTTTGCAGCATCGGACAGAACACTACTTTTCGTAACTTTATCCTGGGTCACGAAATTTACTTTGAACGAAAAAGTATCTTCATAAATATTCCAAGCCAATCCTAGAGCTTTGACAACAGAGTGTTCATCAAAGTCAATCATATTGATTTTCTCGTGGTATTCTTCCGGTATATGGGCCATGAGTTCTGGAGAGTTCGATGTCAATTTACGTAGATTGAAGCCACCAGCGGCTAGTGGCTTAACCAATTCTTATTGAAGAATCTTCGCCTCAGAGACAGAATCAGCGCCAGAAATTACATCATCAACGTAGGTGTCAGTTTTCAAAATATTACAGCCATCAGGAAACGATTGAGCTTCATCTTTGGCTAGCTGATGTAAAACACTTATTGACAAGTAAGGAGCACAACTAGTACCATAAGTAACTGTTACAAGTTCATAAATATAAATCTCCGAATCGACCGAATCGCGCCAAAGAATCTGTTGGTAGTGATGTTGACTATCGAGTATGCGGATTTGACGAAACATCATTTCTAAATCCGAGCGGAAACCGACATTAAATCGTCGCCAACGAGTTATAATCGCGGGTAAGTCATTTTGTAAGACAGGACCGGGAGAGAGTTCATCATTTAATGAGGGGTACGGGGGTCGTTTGCTACTACCATCAACAACTACGCGTAACTTTGTTGTAGAACTACTTTCTCTTAGAACGCCGTGATGGGGCAGAATATAACCGTTAGGCTGCAAGTTTTGAGGTTCAACGTCGATTTTAACCATATGGCCTAACGCCTCGTATTCTTGCATAAACGTTTTATATTCCAGGGTAAGATTTGGATCTCCCGCGAACCGATTTTCCACCGTCTTTAAACGTTTGATTTAAATGGCAGAGCTACGGTATATCTTCCGCCCGAATTTCTACTAACGGTATTCCCAAAATAATTTTAATAGAAATATATCTAAGAATTGTGTGAAATTTATCATTACGGTGGATGGTTGGGAATATAGCTATTACAATGTCCAGCTCCCTTCTATTCCCTATTTAGGTATATCATCTCACATTATAGGGATAAACAAATCTTAATTAAGCGAGAATTGTCATAGAAAAAGTACTTTTTAATAGTTATTCACCCCACCCTGTAAGTCGTCGTCGACAGCTAACGTCGACGTCTTGCGTCGCCTTGTTAATTTTGGCACCTCTGAAGTCGTGTCGACAGCAGACGACGAGTACTTGGTACCCGCAATGGCGTTTTAAAAACCCATGTTGAGTCGACTCGACTTTTTTTTGGTCGTTCGGCCTTTTCTACACGACTTGCAACGCCTTGATGCAAACAGTTGTGTTATGATTGATTTTTTCTTTATTTTCGGCTCAATAGTATCAAGCAAGTATTTTAATGCTGCTTTATTGATCCGAAAATGGTTTTGAAACCTGTAGATAAATTACATATTTAATGAATGGCATGTATCATGGCCCAAAATATAGAAATCATAAAACTTACTTGATATCTGATAGGTTAAATATATCTGACCTTTGCCTTATAATTTGTCTTAGATCAAGAAAAAAATACATTTTAGCAAACAAATTGAAGAAAATTTTGTTTACACGTTAGGGATACACTTTTTGGTAGTAAATTATGGATACGCTGGCGTCACTGGCCGCGACGTCTTACCTGGTACCGATTTTGCATTGACGTGACAACGCCGTTGTTAACAGGTGACCACGACTTTGAGACGTCGACGTCTTGGGCAACGACTTAATAACAACTCAAAAGATCGAATAATATAAACTCAAACGTCAATAATTTTCGCAAGCGTTCTTCTGGCATAGCTTTTCTTTTTTCAATAACTTCTTCTTGCTCCCAGAATGCTTTCAATTGAGTATCTAGCGAGCATAAGTTCAGACACAACCCATCTAAAATGAGATAGTTGAAGAAAAATTCTTTTATTGAATATCCCCATATATGTCGCCACCGATTAAAATATCAATTTTATCATTGTTATCGAATTCAGGGTCAGCTAAGTCAAATTATCTCAAATCAGGTAACTCCCGTTTTCCTATAGGGCCTGGGCAATATTGTGTCAAAGAGGGCAAGACAAAAGCACTACTTTCCAACTTGAAATTAGCTTCATAAGTAGAAGCGAGGCAAAAACAAACGCATTTTCGTACTATAACTGAGCCTCCTCCGATTCCATTAATGTGGGCGAAAGTATTGCGATTCTCAAGTTTCAAAAGTTGAGCGGCTTTTCGGTTATTAGTGTGGCTTGAGCACCCTAATCTAAAATCGCTCGAAGTTTGAATTGTCCAAAAGGCGTTTGGACAAGAACGCGAACAGTGGCTAATAAAACTTGTTGCATTATCGTGGCGCTTAACGAGGATAAGTTGCAGTTAATGTTGGAACAACTTCAAATTTGAGTACTGGATGTACTAGGGCCATCAGAAGCAGAGACAATTTGTTTGTAATTTACAGTCTTGAGCAAAATGACCAGTATTAAGGCAGTTTCTACAAATCGTTTTTGAGAAAACAAGTTCGGGATTGGTAGCAGACGGCAGGGCAGCGAATTTGAAATATTTATATACAAGTGTCGTTTTCCACAGCAGGGGCAGTTTTCATCCCCAAGGGCCACCATATGAACACGACGGGTTACATTGGGTTTAGAAAAACTAGTATTTCTCGAGCTAGGTTTAACAAAGGGCAGAGTATGGTCGTTAATGGACTCAAGAGTACGGAACGTGGTTTGAAGGAAGGTAAAAAGTTCTTCTATACTTGGGATTTCAATAGAAGCCTTGAGCAATTGCTCCCATGCCTTGCAAGATTGAATATCCAACTTGCCGACAGTAATATGGATTCACGGTTCACTTGAATAGTGCGAGACAGTTTCTTGTCGTATCAAGAATCTTCTTAATGCTCTCACAAGAGCCATCAGATTTAGATTCTAAACATAGTATCACAAATTTTCCTTTTGTTGTGGTAAGACGAGATAAAGTGGACCAAGCGAGTTCGTAACTAGTGTCACTTGCGGGATATTCATTAACAATTGACTAAGGTGTATCCTTGCAAGAACTTTTCAAGAAATAATATTTGTGCACTTTAGACAAGCGTTGATTATTGTGGACCAGCGAAACAAACAGGTCCCTATAAGAGATCCATTCCAAATAATCTCCACTAAATGTAGGAATATCAATTTTGGGGAAACGGACTTCGGTTGAAATCGACTCATTTCCGAAAGAAGAGGCATGGAAAGTGCTTGCATGAATGCTGGGAGAGTTCGCGGATTGGGACTCAGACATAATGTCCATAAGTGTACCAGAAACTTTGTAACGAGCGATGTATACAAATCGTCTTTGAAACAAGGTACATCGTTATTCGCAACCGAGCTATCCATAACATGATCGTAAATTTGCTCGTGGTTGCTTTCAAAGGTTTGAGAAAGACCGCGAGTTTTAAAATTGCCAGAAAGGTTTTCGAATTCACTAATTATCCGCGTAAGATGTTCGAAAAGCATACGCTGTTCGTCGATCGCGCGCGACATATCCTCCATTTTATTTAAACCAGAAAAAATTTTTTATACAGTACCTCACACTTGACTAAACAACTTCTAGTAACTTGCACCAACTGGCCCAATGACTCGAATCAGCTCGGGATGATTGCAGCATTGTCATATGGGCACAGACTGCAATTGAACTAAGTTGATTAAAGAGTTTAGGTGCTGGACTAGTGGGGCGCTCAGTATGCCATGCGTTTAAGCCGGGCTGGTAACTCGCCGGACGGGGGGGATCTTTCCACTTCCTAAGCACATCAACAGTCTGCCACAGAACAATAAATACATACTGAGGCTTACTCAAACATTCTCACGACATAAAATTAAATAAAAGGAGCCCAAAGATAACAATCGTTAGCAGCGACAAACAAAACGAACAAACCGAAAAGCGAACAGATAGTTCTGTTCTAGAGAAGTTTTAAGGGACTACTCCCAAAACGCGTAAGTATAGCTGACTGGTGTTGATGCCAGCTTGGACCCTCCCTTGGAAGCACCTACAGGCTTCCCCATGACACTGCTGCGTCTGCAGTGTCCCAAAAACAAAATGTGTCACTTACCAATTACCCTAACATACCCTCTACCTTACCATAACCTTTGGCTCAATTAGCCATATCTAAAACGCACCAAAATTCAAATTTCAAAAACAATTTATTCATAATTAGAAACTAAATTAACTAACTTAATACAAAAAGTGAAACAAAAGGGGTGCCACAAGGGCAAAGCGCTCCTTCAGTGGTTACAAAAATCTCCACGAAGCAAAACAATAAGCCCCAAAAAGGCTAAATGAACTAACCATTTTATCCTAAATTTTTCTTAAAATGCTAACAAATTACTTTAACAATAAAAGCATGCAAAATTACTCTAAAAATAAGGTAGAGCGACACCTTAAAACCGAATGGGTATCTCAAATAACACTGGCATATGCCCTAGTGACACTGTCCAGGATTTCACCGTACGCGAAAATTCCCGAAGGTAGAAACCGTAACGACGATGGTGCCCGAGCACTGATGCCGCGACGCCTAACTTATTTAGACCCCGATAGTCTATGAATAATAATAAAAAAAAACGAACACTACTAGGCCGACCTAGTTTATCGCGCACGAGATTATATACCCAGAGGCAATTCGCATGGGTTTAAATGTATAAATAAAAACACAAGGTAAATTAAAAGAAGAAAAAATATAGATATATAGTCACAGTCAGGGTCCGCAGGTCATACTGTCCGTAAAATATTGTTGAACCTAACGCCAAACCTAGCCACTAGGGAGTATGCGGGTCCCCAACAGCCTAAGACAGCCGCTCTTTTTACAATCGTCTAATTCTCTATACTTAATATTATGATACTTCAGAAACTTAACCTTGACTATTTCCCTACTCCTTCATTATTTTATCGTTCACAAATTAATATTTCGATTTATTCATCTCGGTTGTTCTAAGATTTCCTTTCTTCTTAGTTTTTCTTACTTTACTAAATTCTTACTTCTTAATGTCCGCTTGACCAGTTTATTTTCTTTTAAATTTTTAATTTTTTGTTTCTTTTATTACTTTTATCTTTCAAAATTTCTTGTTATCTCTTAATTGCTCTTCGGCCAGTTACATTCTCTTAAAATTTTCTTTTATATTTCGGAACTACTGTCCGACCAGCTTTAATTTTCAAAAATTTTCTTTTGGTTTTACTTTTCTTTTTTTTTTTTATTTCCAAAAATCATAATTTCCATAGTTCTTTCGTGTTTACTTTAAAATTTTTCTTTTTTTTTTTTTTAATAATTTTCTTGATTGCTTATGGTCTGCTTGACCAAATTTCAATTTTCACAATTTTCATTTTCGTTTCTTTTTCCTATGCAAAACACTTTTTCTTATAATTCTACCCTACTCTACCTAAGGCTTAACGTCCATTCTTAGGTGGACGGTCCGGGCTGTCCGTAAGAGGAATGAAATGCACGGACTTACCTTTACTCTGCAGGGATTGAATGTGGGACGGAGTAGGAGGAGCAGGAAGAATTAGTTCACTGGCTGTGGCTGGTGTTGAAGACTGCTGTGGCTGGTGTTGAAGCCTGCTGTGGCTGGTGTTGAAAACTGCTGTGGCTGGTGTTGAAAACTGCTGTGGTTGGTGTTGCAAACTGCTGTGGCTGGACGGACAGAACGGGCCCTGGATTCTTGCTTCTGGGTGCCCCTGTCTGGTTACACTTCTCCGGGTGGACAGAACGGACACAGATTTTTGCGTTTTTTGTCCCTGTCTCTGGATACTAAGCAGCAAAATAAGCACACTGCTGGCACCGTATCGTCACCGTAACACACACTTTTGGGCACTGCCCTTCCGATACAAAAATATGGCGCGGATGAGATGGCGCGTGTTACAGGGGCGCGGCTTGAAAGGCGCCAACAATATGGCGCAGATGATATGGCGCTTGTTATTGGGGCGCGGCTTGAAAGGCGCCAACAATATGGCGCAGATGATATGGCGCTTATAATGTGGCCTATAATATGGCGCTTACTCGGCGGCCAGGGCGTTGAGCGCCCGCTGGTGCTCCACTACCGGCTATAATGGCGGGGTACAGGCCAAATTGCCTGCCTTCGAGAGTGGAAGCAAACCTAGGGGGGCTCTCGGCTTGAGTTGCACAATTACTGGGGTTACCAAGGCACGAGGTGATGCCGTTTGCTGGACCGACGGCGGCGTCTGACCACTGGGAACGTTGGTGCCGTTACAGTCGGCTAGACCCACGCGGAATAATGAACAAAACTACGGACGGTCTTGATTCCAGGGTGTCTTTTTCTTTCCTCTCCGCCTGCGGATTCCTACCTGACGGAACTGGATGTTGGTAGCTTCTTTTTAACTTCGTTGCTCCCTTGGGGCTGTGTACTGATTAATTAGAAAAAAAAAAATGCTTCCTCGTTAGCTGGCACGATGTTGACGGGCTTGCAGATTGAATCGAATCGTTCGATCAAAAATGGCGTGACACGATGACGCCTCGAAAATTTGATAATTACGCCCGTGTTGGTAATTAGTGGTTGTTTTATCTATGTATACACTGGAATTTAGCCGTTGGTGTATGTACATAAACACGGCTGACAACCATGAATTTCACAATTCCTCATGGTGTAATTAATGAGGGTGTGGTGAGCATGTCGGGTCGCGGTCATCTGATGTTAGATGACAGTTGAAGTGTGCGACTTTAGCGGCGTTATGGCGCCGCCACAAACTCCACCATCCTGACGACAGCCAGGACGAGGGATGGGAGAGAAACTGTTGTCGGAAGGAGTGTGAGGGTTCGGTCTGCAGCTGATCAGGGACCGCACCACTTAGGTGATCAGGTACCACCCCTAGGGATGGAGCTGAATCAGCCCGGTGGTGGGGGCTGATCAGGCGCTCGCCTAACTCACGCGTCTCCAAGTCCAGTTCCTTCCTGTTGTGAGCTGATATGCTGGCGTTATGGCCAAGGAAGTTTTCCTTCATGTTTCCGCCTTATTTCCGGGGCAGTGTAGTTGCTCGGGAGCTCCGGGTATGCCAGCATAGTAGAACAAGCTACCACGTCCACATCCTCCGGGGGACACTCGATCTCCAACCTTCTCAAGAGGCCCATTACTCTCTCTTTGGGCTCGGCGGCAGCCTGTGGTGTAAGGTGGCAAATCGTTATTTTATTGGCCGCGTACCCGGAGATTTTACGTTGGAGCGCGACCTCTTGGAAGCGTCCTGAGGATTCGGCCAGCTCCTGCGTGAGCGTGGCGTTCTGCTGCTGCACGGTTCGGAGCTGTTGCTGGAAGACCTGAAGGTTCTCCTCCAAGCGTTGGCTCTTCTTGGTCACCTCGGTCAGTTGATCTTTCATTTGCGCCCGTTCTTTCTCCCACCTTGACTCGCGTCGAGTGATGTCCAGCTGCATGGCTTCTATGCGGCTCTTCAGCTTCTCCACACCGGCAGGAAGCTGGTTGCGGACTCGGCACAGCTCGTGGTACATTTCGGCCTTGGATTGCTGCAGCTGCTTGTTCTCCTGCAGTAGTGTTAGAGAGTGGAAATCGTACTCCTCCCGCAGATCGTCGTATCTACGCTGCAAATCGTCCTGTGCAGCCTCGACGGCCTCGATGCGCTCTTGTTTCGCACGAACCTCGTTGCGCAGCGCTACTAGCTCGCCTTGGTCAGCAACTATTTCGCCCTCCACAAACCGTGGGTATATTGGGAACACGTAGTAGCCGGCTCGACGACATACGGGACAATCGGTCCTCCCTTGGTCGTACCAGGTCTCATGGCACGATAAATGAAATATGTGGCCGCACTCGGAGGTGACAATCGTCGCATCCTCCGCCGTCAGTGTCGACAGGCACACGTTGCACTCCACCACATTAGCCATGGGGACGAGGGCACCTAACTAGCGAGGGTTGCAGACAGGGGCGGACTAATTTGGGCTGAAATGACAATATCGAAAACTCCTTAGATCTACAAGTAATTGGTCAAAAGAAGATAAGACAGAAGGGTCATGAATAGAAAAGCTAACTACTACTCGCTAACGCCTACCTAGCTTATCGGGCTTTGCCCTGTATCAACTTTCGACACGTTACCGTGGACACATAAAACTTTTACAGGTATTAACCTGTCACAGACTATACTCATCAATACCGAATTGCATTAGAGTAGAACCCGAACCCACGCCTGAGATAAAACTCAGAGTCGCATGGTCTTACACTATTGTTTCAAGTCCTTAGCATGAAACACTCCCAGGCGTTTACCTTTCAGGTCTTCTACCTCATAGAGACTGTTTCCAACAGGCTTCACAATCCTGCACTTCAAGAACTTCCGTGCCAGCTTTGCGTTGAAATTGTCCTTAAAGCTGCTCTGTTGGAAATTACG
The DNA here is from genome assembly GCA_963931995.1 of Phaonia tiefii. Lineage (NCBI taxonomy): Eukaryota > Metazoa > Arthropoda > Insecta > Diptera > Muscidae > Phaonia > Phaonia tiefii. The sequence continues at coordinate 218,816,556 of OZ008369.1, forward strand.
TCGGTAAACTTCCTGGCCCGGTATATACTTAACCGGACGGCATCTGGTGTTATACGTGCGTTCGTTTCTCTCATAAGCCTTATGTAGACTCTCTTGTATTTTTGTCCTCACTAAATCCTGTGCAACCGATTTGGGAACTTGGGTTTCACCCATGTCAGTCAAGCTCTTCAGGCGTCTCGCCAACTTATATAGGCTGCCATGTGTGATCATATTGACTCCGAAAAGAGCGAAGTATGGTGTGACACCAATCGCACTGTGTACTGAGGATCGTAAGGAACATTCTATTTCAGACAGATGTCGATCCCATTCTCGGTGGTCCTCCTTCATGTAAGATCGAATCGCCGATAAAACCGATTGATTAACTCTTTCCGAGGCGTTGGCCTGCGGAGAGTGCACTGCTGTTCGGTAATGATTTATACCGAAATTGGTAACGAAATCCGTGAACTCGCGGCTTATGAACTGTTTGCCGTTGTCCGAGACGATGGTCTCAGGAACACCGAACTTATGGCATATTTCGGTTATCAAGAACCGAATCACGTTCTTGCTGCTAGCCTTGGACATAGCCTTCAGCATGACGAACTTCGTCAGGTGATCAAGAACAATGAAAATAAAACAGTTGCCATCTTTAGAACGAGGATAAGGGCCTAGAAAGTCCACGAAAATCCGCTGAAAAGGCCGATGGATCACTACCTCTTTCCCCATCGGTGGTCTTAACGTAATGTTGGCCGCCTTAGTTTCACGACATGTTTGGCAAGCATCGACATAACTTTTCACCTGCATGTTCATATTCGGCCAAAAGAAATATTCTTTAATCCTCTTCAGGGTCTTAAAGAAACCTCCATGAGCAGCGTGCGGGGGATCATGAGACTTCTCAATGATACTTTGGGTTAATTCCAATGGTACCCACACCTTCCACGCAAAGTCCTCATGGAGTGGTATGCCATCATACGGCATCGTTCTTTTGTACACAATTCCATCTACCACTCGTAAATCGGGTAGGCGATTCGCGTTCTCCTCGATCGTCTTGATGAGATCCGCATAATCAGTAGATTTGAAAGCTTTATCCTCCATATCGATTAATCTTGCAACCTCTGCCGAGACTTCTTCCATCGCATATCTGGACAATGTGTCGGGCACGACATTGAGTTTACCCTTGCGATGTTCGATTACAAAGTCAAAAGATTGCAGGTGAAGACTCCAACGAGCTAGCCGCCCACTGAGATCTCGATGTGACATCAGCCACTTAAGGCTGCTGTGATCTGTAATGACAGTGAACGCCATCAACTCAATGAATGGTCTAAACTTCTTAATGGCCAGAACCACCGCTAAGCATTCTCGCTCTGTCACAGTATAATTCCGCTGTGCAGGTGTCAATTTGTGCGAGTAGTAGGCTATCGGATGTTCTTCACCGTTGTCATCTCTTTTCTCATGGTATTTAAAATTTCTTCTTCCTCAGTTGATAAGGTCGCTGGTTTAACCACTGTTTGGATCTTAGTATCACTTGTGTTGGTTACAGGTGTATTGTCACTGGCTGGGTAGATATTATCTGTTTGGGACTTGGCTGGGTTTAAACTTCCGTGCTCCGCACCTCCCCAGTCTGAGGTGGGTGTCGCGGCAGGTTTCCCTGGCAGTTCGGACACTTCGGAGTCACCGTGTTCTCCTTTCCGCATTTGTAGCAGAAGATTTTTCGTGTAGTGGACAAACAGTCTCGGAAAATATGCCCTGGAGCTCGACAATTCCAGCAGATGACTTTGCTGTTCGCTCCCAAGGCGTCCACTTCTCCAGCGACGATCACCTCTGTTGCTTCTTCTTGGAAAGCTACCTCATGCACCTTAGCCGTCGGTGTCGGTCGCGGTGGATGCTGCTGTCGCTGCATCGATAAAAGTGCTTCAGCTCTCCGAACTTCTCGACTAAATTCGCTGAGACTATCGGCTCGTATAGGGAACAGTAGCTGCGCCAGAGATGTTTTGAGATTTCCCCTCATTATCTCTACTAGCTGCGCTTCCCTGTAGGGAGTCCGTTGCTGGTTCTTCAACTTCATTATCGCGTTATAATACTCCTCGAAAGTCTCATGCGATTGTTGTCTCCGGCTCAAAATCTGCATTTGAATTTGAAACTCACTCTCGAAACGCTGGAACTGGGTTAACATCGCTCTCTGCAAGTCACTCCAGCTAAAAGTTGGATTAGACTTACGATAGTCCCAGTAGAACACTTTTGCTGAGCCGTCCAACAGGTGATGAAGTCCTTTCATCAACTCAGACTCGGAGCAGTCATTATCTCGGCATTGCTCTCGTACTTGGAACAGAAAATCTTGAATATTAACTGTTTTCTGTGTCCCATCAAACTTCAAACCCCATTTGGTCAAATCTTGTCTCCTTGGGGCATACTGCTCAAAACGTACTCCACCATCTGTATTCCGCTGGAACTCTCTCTGTGGCCTATTTCGTGGTGGGGTTGATCCCTGTGTGGGCCAAAAGTTTCCTTCAGGCACTGGTTGGACATTGGTAGCATGCCTAAATCCATTAGGAGCCATTGAGTCTTGCATGGAAACAACCTGTGGTCGCGCGTACATTGAAGGCTGTTCTGTTTCCGACCGCCTTCGAGGTTCATGTACTGGTAACGGAGTGGGTATTACGCTCGGCAGCTGAGATGGACGTCTTATCTCTTCTGGCTGCCGATGCAATGTCTCATTATAGTTAGCAGGTTGATAGCCTGCTGGTGCGGCGGTTAATGTTGGCATTGTCGCTTCGGTAGGGTGATTAGCCCCGCCGACGGCTGCCGCTTGTCTAGTCGCCGCTAGTATAGCTGGTAAAATTCTCCGAATCAGAGCCTCTTCGTCGATTCCTGGCCCTGTCCGGTCCCTAGCCTCTGCTCCTGGCCTGGGTGCTGCTTCAAATCGAGTAGGGCTGGCGTCACCCATGCGTCGCCGCCCTGTTCGCGCTTCAAGTGCAGTAAGTGCACTGAAGTCTGGGGAATCAAAAGTTTCTGCATGGTCTTGAGATCCCAGAATCCCCGTTTGGTGTTGGCTTCCCACTGGGTAGCCGTGTCCACTTGATCCCACCACTTGGGCGGAAGCGGAGAAAGCTGACGTCACGGCCGCGGCCGCTGTCGGGTTGATAGCTACCTCAGGCGCTGCCTGGGTCTCTGCCTCACCTGCGAAGGCATCTTGGGTCTGATGGGTCCCTCCTTCACCTCCTCCAGGTGGCGAACGCCGGACTGGCATCGTTATCGACCGCTGACGTCAAAAAAAACAAACGCAAAGAAAAGTTTTGGGTTTATTTCCCCTTTGAGGATACCAAATAATTGAAACGCAAGTATTGATACCGCTTCTACTTAAACCAAGAAAATTGGCTCCGCGGTGTTGACGACTAGCGTCCAGAAAAATTACAACGAAGAGAAAATTGGAAAATCGAAGATTAAAAGTCAGCTATTGAAAAACGCTGAGCAAATCAATTTAAAAACCAGATAAAAATAACGACCAAAAAAAAATTTTTTTAAACTGAAAAGTTTGAATTTAGATTATTTTTAAATAAAATATTTTCCAAATATCAAAAGCAATATAATAAAAATCAATTAAAACAAACAAAAGACCAAACACAAGCTTTCATCAACCTTGTATTTGAGAAACAACAACAAAAAATCTGGCCAAAACGAAAGCCGATGACTAAAATCGCGAATGGAAAATTAAAATCTTAAATCAAAACGAAATCGTAAACAAAAATGATTATCCGATAGTCGGATCAAAACTTAAAATCCGAAACAAAATGAATCTTAAACAAACGATAACCAAAACTCGTATCGAAGTTTAGTATCCAAAAACTCAAAATAAAATCTTAAATCAAAATCAAATCGCAAACAAAATTATTACCCGAAAGTCGGATCAAAACTTGAAATTCTAAACAAAATGAATCTTAAACAAACGATAACCAAAACTCGTATCGAAATTTAAAATTTTAAACTCAAAAACTTTATCATCAAAATTTAAACTCAAAATTTTTATGATTAAAACGATAACTAAACTCGTATCGCAAATCAAAATTTAATCTCAAAAACTTTATGATCAAAATTTAAACTCAAAATTCTTATGATTAAAACGATAACTAAACTCGTATCGCAAATCAAAATTTAAACTCAAAAATTTTCGTAATTGAATGGTAAGTAGGGGTATGTATAGATAATTTTTCAGATGACACAATATAAGTTACGCACACTTCTCTAAAACAAAACATAAGTAGTACTAAATTTGCAAATTTGGAGGCACACTGAAAGCCAAAAAGAGGGCAACCGTAATGAGTCTAATACCACGCTTACGTGACTCTCTCTTTCAGACTCCCCACGCCAAACGTCGCAACGCGGTTAGATCCTGGGATCTTCGCCGGGACTTACGTGTGGCCTAATGACGCTACCGGACCAACGAGCATTAGTGCGACCGAAAGTCCTGCCAATCATGCGCCGAACAAACGTCGCAACGCGGTTAGACCAGAAGATCTTCACCGGGACTTACGCTTGTTCGGACTGCATAACTATGCAAAACTTTTACACTATTGGTTTAAACGCAAAAAAAAATAAAAATAATAATCTAAAAAGGATCATCAAAAACCTAAGTCAGTCCTCCACTTGGAGCAATTGCTCCTGACATCATCGCAGGAACAAGACTTCACAAGTCGAGACACTCGACAAAAGTATCCTAAGAAAGTTTCCTTGCCCCGCGGCAATCCCGTCGCAACGCGTTCAAGATTTAATAATCCTTAAACGGGACTTACGTGAAGCGTAAGAACAATAAAAACTTCCTAAACTAATATAAATACTAACGGAATTATCTTCGGGCCCCACGTTGGGCGCCATTATGTCATATGGGCACAGACTGCAATTGAACTAAGTTGATTAAAGAGTTTAGGTGCTGGACTAGTGGGGCGCTCAGTATGCCATGCGTTTAAGCCGGGCTGGTAACTCGCCGGACGGGGGGGATCTTTCCACTTCCTAAGCACATCAACAGTCTGCCACAGAACAATAAATACATACTGAGGCTTACTCAAACATTCTCACGACATAAAATTAAATAAAAGGAGCCCAAAGATAACAATCGTTAGCAGCGACAAACAAAACGAACAAACCGAAAAGCGAACAGATAGTTCTGTTCTAGAGAAGTTTTAAGGGACTACTCCCAAAACGCGTAAGTATAGCTGACTGGTGTTGATGCCAGCTTGGACCCTCCCTTGGAAGCACCTACAGGCTTCCCCATGACACTGCTGCGTCTGCAGTGTCCCAAAAACAAAATGTGTCACTTACCAATTACCCTAACATACCCTCTACCTTACCATAACCTTTGGCTCAATTAGCCATATCTAAAACGCACCAAAATTCAAATTTCAAAAACAATTTATTCATAATTAGAAACTAAATTAACTAACTTAATACAAAAAGTGAAACAAAAGGGGTGCCACAAGGGCAAAGCGCACCTTCAGTGGTTACAAAAATCTCCACGAAGCAAAACAATAAGCCCCAAAAAGGCTAAATGAACTAACCATTTTATCCTAAATTTTTCTTAAAATGCTAACAAATTACTTTAACAATAAAAGCATGCAAAATTACTCTAAAAATAAGGTAGAGCGACACCTTAAAACCGAATGGGTATCTCAAATAACACTGGCATATGCCCTAGTGACACTGTCCAGGATTTCACCGTACGCGAAAATTCCCGAAGGTAGAAACCGTAACGACGATGGTGCCCGAGCACTGATGCCGCGACGCCTAACTTATTTAGACCCCGATAGTCTATGAATAATAATAAAAAAAAACGAACACTACTAGGCCGACCTAGTTTATCGCGCACGAGATTATATACCCAGAGGCAATTCGCATGGGTTTAAATGTATAAATAAAAACACAAGGTAAATTAAAAGAAGAAAAAATATAGATATATAGTCACAGTCAGGGTCCGCAGGTCATACTGTCCGTAAAATATTGTTGAACCTAACGCCAAACCTAGCCACTAGGGAGTATGCGGGTCCCCAACAGCCTAAGACAGCCGCTCTTTTTACAATCGTCTTATTCTCTATACTTAATATTATGATACTTCAGAAACTTAACCTTGACTATTTCCCTACTCCTTCATTATTTTATCGTTCACAAATTAATATTTCGATTTATTCATCTCGGTTGTTCTAAGATTTCCTTTCTTCTTAGTTTTTCTTACTTTACTAAATTCTTACTTCTTAATGTCCGCTTGACCAGTTTATTTTCTTTTAAATTTTTAATTTTTTGTTTCTTTTATTACTTTTATCTTTCAAAATTTCTTGTTATCTCTTAATTGCTCTTCGGCCAGTTACATTCTCTTAAAATTTTCTTTTATATTTCGGAACTACTGTCCGACCAGCTTTAATTTTCAAAAATTTTCTTTTGGTTTTACTTTTCTTTTTTTTTTTTATTTCCAAAAATCATAATTTCCATAGTTCTTTCGTGTTTACTTTAAAATTTTTCTTTTTAATAATTTTCTTGATTGCTTATGGTCTGCTTGACCAAATTTCAATTTTCACAATTTTCATTTTCGTTTCTTTTTCCTATGCAAAACACTTTTTCTTATAATTCTACCCTACTCTACCTAAGGCTTAACGTCCATTCTTAGGTGGACGGTCCGGGCTGTCCGTAAGAGGAATGAAATGCACGGACTTACCTTTACTCTGCAGGGATTGAATGTGGGACGGAGTAGGAGGAGCAGGAAGAATTAGTTCACTGGCTGTGGCTGGTGTTGAAGACTGCTGTGGCTGGTGTTGAAGCCTGCTGTGGCTGGTGTTGAAAACTGCTGTGGCTGGTGTTGCAAACTGCTGTGGCTGGACGGACAGAACGGGCCCTGGATTCTTGCTTCTGGGTGCCCCTGTCTGGTTACACTTCTCCGGGTGGACAGAACGGACACAGATTTTTGCGTTTTTTGTCCCTGTCTCTGGATACTAAGCAGCAAAATAAGCACACTGCTGGCACCGTATCGTCACCGTAACACACACTTTTGGGCACTGCCCTTCCGATACAAAAATATGGCGCGGATGAGATGGCGCGTGTTACTGGGGCGCGGCTTGAAAGGCGCCAACAATGTGGCGCAGATGATATGGCGCTTGTTATTGGGGCGCGGCTTGAAAGGCGCCAACAATATGGCGCAGATGATATGGCGCTTATAATGTGGCCTATAATATGGCGCTTACTCGGCGGCCAGGGCGTTGAGCGCCCGCTGGTGCTCCACTACCGGCTATAATGGCGGGGTACAGGCCAAATTGCCTGCCTTCGAGAGTGGAAGCAAACCTAGGGGGGCTCTCGGCTTGAGTTGCACAATTACTGGGGTTACCAAGGCACGAGGTGATGCCGTTTGCTGGACCGACGGCGGCGTCTGACCACTGGGAACGTTGGTGCCGTTACAGTCGGCTAGACCCACGCGGAATAATGAACAAAACTACGGACGGTCTTGATTCCAGGGTGTCTTTTTCTTTCCTCTCCGCCTGCGGATTCCTACCTGACGGAACTGGATGTTGGTAGCTTCTTTTTAACTTCGTTGCTCCCTTGGGGCTGTGTACTGATTAATTAGAAAAAAAAAAATGCTTCCTCGTTAGCTGGCACGATGTTGACGGGCTTGCAGATTGAATCGAATCGTTCGATCAAAAATGGCGTGACACGATGACGCCTCGAAAATTTGATAATTACGCCCGTGTTGGTAATTAGTGGTTGTTTTATCTATGTATACACTGGAATTTAGCCGTTGGTGTATGTACATAAACACGGCTGACAACCATGAATTTCACAATTCCTCATGGTGTAATTAATGAGGGTGTGGTGAGCATGTCGGGTCGCGGTCATCTGATGTTAGATGACAGTTGAAGTGTGCGACTTTAGCGGCGTTATGGCGCCGCCACAGCATCTTCTCGTTGTCACAGCTTTCAAACGTCATACAAAATGTAGCTCGAATTATTGTATCTTAAAAATCACTGTCTATTTTTCTAAGTTTTTAAATGTTTTTGTGTCAATGCTCACTTTTATTGTTCTTTTCAATACTTGTTTATTTAGTTTTAATAAGTTTTTAATTGGTTAGTTTAAAAAATTTACACTTAAGTTCCCGGGTTTCGGCACCATAAAAATGTAAGATATATTTGGCTCCTTGAGCCACCAACATAAAGCAATTATATGAAAGGTCACTGTCAATAGTTCCGAATAATGTAGTAGCACGGCAGTAGACGCTACTAATTACGTTGACTTCGATTATTTACTAAACGACAGACAGGTCACTGTCTAATAAGATTAAACGATTTTAGCAGCACGGCAGTTCACAATTGTCACTTTCAAATTCTTTTACTTGACTGATGTCCAACGACTGTTGTTTGGTATGCAAAAGGGCCAGAAAGTAAATAATTTCATTTACTTTGAAATCTCCAAAAATTGCAATATCCAAATTTCCACAAACAACAATCATTGCGCACCGAAAATACATAGGATCAGCTGACAGAGTAAACAAAGTTGAATAACAACATAGGCAATAGACAATGCTAACGTATCTACGTACGTACATACGTATGCATGCATAGACGGACAGAACAACCAACTGATGGTTGGGAACGACGAATGGTGGAGACAAAACAACAACAACAACAGCACTAGTTAGCGGAACGACGACTGATGAAGACACTACACCAGCAGTAAGCGGACCGAAAATAAGTAGTAAACAACATTGCATGATGTTGTTGTTGTGATGTCATGAAAGAACATTTGCATGATAGGGTGACCCGAAATATTAAGATTTTTTAAAAAATTAAATTATAAAGTAAATTAATGGAAAGAGATGAATAAAAATTGATTAAATCATAGAAAAAAAATATAATACGAGTAAATTAATTAAATCACAAAAAAATCTCCAACACAAGGAGAGATGTGAATTTGCCACCTTTGTACCATGTGCAGGACATTCACGAAACTTAGTAGGTGTACATGCTGCTGGAGCAGCGTTATTATATTGCCAGATTTCTCTGTTTTTCCCAGATTTTTTAGGTGCTTGACAGATTTCCAGATTTTTTTCTGAAAAGTCAGATTTTTTTAAAGTTGTGCTATTTGACCTTTTTTTTAATGCAACACCGATCAATCAACATTGACCATGAATACTAAACTTGTCGCATTCGCTAAGCAAAAGCGATTAGCGGTGGTTGTGTTTTGATCAGCGTTATTATATTGCCAGATTTCTCTGTTTTTCCCAGATTTTTTAGGTGCTTGACAGATTTCCAGATTTTTTTCTGAAAAGTCAGATTTTTTTAAAGTTGTGCTATTTGACCTTTTTTTTAATGCAACACCGATCAATCAACATTGACCATGAATACTAAACTTGTCGCATTCGCTAAGCAAAAGCGATTAGCGGTGGTTGTGTTTTGATGTACGGCAACATCACTTCTGTCAACGCCGTAATATCGACACGACTTTGTGTTCTCTCTTTGGCCACAAACATATGCTGTCAAACACGAGGTTGTTTTATTTTTCCAAGCTGCCAATTTGCTTTGTGTGTTAATATTTGTGTTTTGTTTTATAACTATCTGCCTATTTTCCAGCGGCAATAGGTCGTTCTTTAAATGAAATGGAGAAATATCTATCAAAGAATGGTAAGATTGTTGGCCTCTGGATTTTTAAAATATAAAAATGTTAACACATATGAAACCGGTGTCAGTTCATCATTAGATGTTGCAGTTTCTCCACCACAGGTACATGATAATAAATTAAATACCCATAAATAACAGTGAATAGTACTTAATTAACTATTATATTTGTAGCCTTCGAAAAAAAGAAAAAGGACATATTACAATAAAGCGTGGGAGGAAAACTTGTTACTAAAACCATGGTTAACGAAAAGTCAAAACAGTCTGGCCTTTTGTAAAATTTGCCAATGCGAGCTTAAATCACAGGGGGGAACAGCAGATTTGAAGGCACACGCAATGACAGTAAAGCACATTGAAAAATCAAAGGCAATGCAGGTACACAAAGGTAGCGATTCCGTTTTCGTTAATGTGGATCAAGTCAACTCTAAAGTTTCAACTATTGAGCTCCACCTGTCAGCTTTCTGCGCAGAGCATAATATTCCATTTTTGTCAATGGACCATTTGATACCATTGCTAAAAGAAACAGTGACAGATTCAGAACTAATTAAAAGAACAACGTGTGGAAAATGAAAACAACAGCCATAGTGAAGAACGTGCTAGGAGAAACGCATCAGGTTGATTTATGCATTATGCTGCGATGAATCTACGGATATTTCAACAACAAAATTGTTATCGCTAGTAGTAAGATTAGAAAATAAAGGCGAGATTTGTGATTTTTTTTCGATCTAGTCAAAGTCAGAGATTGTAATGCAAGCGCTATTTATGAAGCAATTACCAAGCTATTTCTTCAACATAATATCAACTATAAAACGAATTTAATAGGATTTGCAGAAGATGGGGCTAATGTTATGACAGGTGCACATCATTCGGTAGCTAAATTACTGAAAAATGACTGTCCGCATCTGATTGTATTTAAATGTATATGTCATTCGTTTTCTTTGTGCGCTAATGGTGCGTGTAAACAGTTGCAACAATTTATAGAAGGAACTGCACGGGACATTTACAATTTTATACAAAACAGCCCGAAGAGGTTAAATTTATTCACAGACCTGCAAATTTTGTTAGAATATAATCCTAGGAAGATGTTGCATCCTTCTCAAACACGCTGGCTCTCACTTGAAGCTACCGTCAACCAACTTCTTAGTCGAATTGATGTTCTAAAATTGTTTTTTTTGCACAAAGATTTTGAGAATTTTGAATCGGCTCAAAGAATTACTAAATACTTAGAAAAAACTGAATTTCATTTATATTTATTGTTCCTTAAATTTATATTAAACGATATAAATAAACTCAACCGTTTATTTCAAAGTGAAAGTCCACAATTACATACATTGAACAGTGAAATATGCCGTTTATATTTAAAAATATTTGAATATATAGTTAAAGACCAGTATGTTTGCTGTGGTGACTTTAAGCAAATTGATTTAGATAATGACATATATGTTAAAGATCTGAATGACATTTATATTGGAGCGGAAGTGACATTAGCACTTAATACAACCCATAAATTATGTGAAGATGCAGAGAAGGATTTTAGATTACATTGTTTAAAATTTTACAAAGAACTATGCAAAAATCTCTTAAAAAAGTTTGATTTTGAAAATGATTTTTTAAAATGTGTTGAATATCTTTCACCAGCTAATGTAATCAAAGGACAAGTTAAAAGTATTTCAAAATTGTGTAGCTTTGTACCAACTGTCATCGGTTCAGAGAATGTCCAAGAAGTTGATGATGAATGGCGTGAATTGCGTCATTTTAATTTTAAAGAATGCAATTTATTACAAGAAACATCCATTGAACGTTTTTGGGAGGTTGTATTAAGTGCTAAGCGTTGCGACTGCTCCGAAATGTTTCCTTTCGTAAAAAAATTGATTTAAGCTATATTATCTGTACCTGTGCGGAATTTTAAGAACCAAGGATTTCCTAAAGAAAAATAAATGCAATTGCACAAATTTTGTTCCGACTAAAGAAATGCAACTAAAATTAAATAAATCAATGTATAAATAATATTTGCATCGATCTCATTTTAAAATGATCTCAACTGAATCAACGTTTTATTTTTTTTGTGTTGTTTTTTCTTTTAGTTCATATATACATTAGAAATGTAATAAAATATAATTAATAAAAATGTTTTCTATGGATTTTTAAATATATCTCTTTTTATTTCTACATAATTTAGAATTATTTATAATTTTTATATATATTTTCAATAATTTTTAATATTATGAAAAATTACAGATTTTTTTCACAAAAAACAGACTTTTTTTCAAAAGATTACAGATTTCTTCGAAAAAAATATAATAACACTGGTTTTGATGTACGGCAACATCACTTCTGTCAACGCCGTAATATCGACACGACTTTGTGTTCTCTCTTTGGCCACAAACATATGCTGTCAAACACGAGGTTGTTTTATTTTTCCAAGCTGCCAATTTGCTTTGTGTGTTAATATTTGTGTTTTGTTTTATAATTATCTGCCTATTTTCCAGCGGCAATAGGTCGTTCTTTAAATGAAATGGAGAAATATCTATCAAAGAATGGTAAGATTGTTGGCCTCTGGATTTTTAAAATATAAAAATGTTAACACATATGAAACCGGTGTCAGTTCATCATTAGATGTTGCAGTTTCTCCACCACAGGTACATGATAATAAATTAAATACCCATAAATAACAGTGAATAGTACTTAATTAACTATTATATTTGTAGCCTTCGAAAAAAAGAAAAAGGACATATTACAATAAAGCGTGGGAGGAAAACTTGTTACTAAAACCATGGTTAACGAAAAGTCAAAACAGTCTGGCCTTTTGTAAAATTTGCCAATGCGAGCTTAAATCACAGGGGGGAACAGCAGATTTGAAGGCACACGCAATGACAGTAAAGCACATTGAAAAATCAAAGGCAATGCAGGTACACAAAGGTAGCGATTCCGTTTTCGTTAATGTGGATCAAGTCAACTCTAAAGTTTCAACTATTGAGCTCCACCTGTCAGCTTTCTGCGCAGAGCATAATATTCCATTTTTGTCAATGGACCATTTGATACCATTGCTCAAAGAAACAGTAACAGATTCAGAACTAATTAAAAGAACAACGTGTGGAAAAATGAAAACAACAGCCTTAGTGAAGAACGTGCTAGGAGAAACGCATCAGGTTGATTTATGCATTATGCTGCGATGAATCTACGGATATTTCAACAACAAAATTGTTATCGCTAGTAGTAAGATTAGAAAATAAAGGCAAGATTTGTGATTTTTTTTCGATCTAGTCAAAGTCAGAGATTGTAATGCAAGCGCTATTTATGAAGCAATTACCAAGATATTTCTTCAACATAATATCAACTATAAAACGAATTTAATAGGATTTGCAGCAGATGGGGCTAATGTTATGACAGGTGCACATCATTCGGTAGCTAAATTACTGAAAAATTACTGTCCGCATCTGATTGTATTTAAATGTATATGTCATTCGTTTGCTTTGTGCGCTAATGGTGCGTGTAAACAGTTGAAACAATTTATAGAAGGAACTGCACGGGACATTTACAATTTTATACAAAACAGCCCGAAGAGGTTAAATTTATTCACAGACCTGCAAATTTTGTTAGAATATAATCCTAGGAAGATGTTGCATCCTTCTCAAACACGCTGGCTCTCACTTGAAGCTACCGTCAACCAACTTCTTAGTCGAATTGATGTTCTAAAATTGTTTTTTTTGCACAAAGATTTTGAGAATTTTGAATCGGCTCAAAGAATTACTAAATACTTAGAAAAAACTGAATTTCATTTATATTTATTGTTCCTTAAATTTATATTAAACGATATAAATAAACTCAACCGTTTATTTCAAAGTGAAAGTCCACAATTACATACATTGAACAGTGAAATATGCCGTTTATATTTAAAAATATTTGAATATATAGTTAAAGACCAGTATGTTTGCTGTGGTGACTTTAAGCAAATTGATTTAGATAATGACATATATGTTAAAGATCTGAATGACATTTATATTGGAGCGGAAGTGACATTAGCACTTAATACAACCCATAAATTATGTGAAGATGCAGAGAAGGATTTTAGATTACATTGTTTAAAATTTTACAAAGAACTATGCAAAAATCTCTTAAAAAAGTTTGATTTTGAAAATGATTTTTTAAAATGTGTTGAATATCTTTCACCAGCTAATGTAATCAAAGGACAAGTTAAAAGTATTTCAAAATTGTGTAGCTTTGTACCAACTGTCATCGGTTCAGAGAATGTCCAAGAAGTTGATGATGAATGGCGTGAATTGCGTCATTTTAATTTTAAAGAATGCAATTTATTACAAGAAACATCCATTGAACGTTTTTGGGAGGTTGTATTAAGTGCTAAGCGTTGCGACTGCTCCGAAATGTTTCCTTTCTTACAAAAATTGATTTAAGCTATATTATCTGTACCTGTGCGGAATTTTAAGAACCAAGGATTTCCTAAAGAAAAATAAATGCAATTGCACAAATTTTGTTCCGACGAAAGAAATGCAACTAAAATTAAATAAATCAATGTATAAATAATATTTGCATCGATCTCATTTTAAATCTCAACTGAATTAACCTTTTATTTTTTTTGTGTTGTTTTTTCTTTTAGTTCATATATACATTAGAAATGTAATAAAAAATAATTAATAAAAATGTTTTCTATGGATTTTTAAATATATCTCTTTTTATTTCTACATAATTTAGAATTATTTATAATTTTTATATATATTTTCAATAATTTTTAATATTATGAAAAATTACAGATTTTTTTCACAAAAAACAGATTTTTTTTCAAAAGATTACAGATTTCTTCGAAAAAAATATAATATTTGAAATGGTTCAGAAAGTGTACAACTTTTTTTCGGGCTCTACTCATCGATGGAATATATTGACAGAACATTTAGGTTCAAAAAAGGTTGTTAAATGTCTTTCACAAACTAGATGAGCAGCCCGAGCAGATACAGTAAGCGCCTAGCATGAAGGTCATAAACAAATTATAGAAGCTTTGATGTTCATTGCAAAAGATACAGAACAGGCACGAGAAACTAGAGACGAAGCCCTTAGTCTGTCCAGAAAAATGGAAAAACTAGAATATATGTACATATTATACTTTCGGAAATTTGGAACTGTATATTGGAAAGAATAGACAAAATAAGTAATTATCTTCAAAAAGAAACAATGACACTGGATGTTGCAGCTAATATGTTTACTTCACTTGATGATTTTAATATTAACCTCAGGGATAAATTTGATTACTTTGAATCGTTAGCCAAACAAATAAACCCGGAATCTGAGTACAAAGACCTAGCTCAAAGAACAAACGCAGAAGCTCTCGCCAGAGTTTGTTTGATGGCTGTGCGGCGTCAGTCCAACTAAATGGAAGAGAGAAATTCAAAGTAGAAACCTTTCTTCCCATAATTGATACCCTGAGCGTTCATCTAAAACAGCGATTAAGTTCGTATAAAAACATCAGTAAACGTTTTGATTTATTTTTTCACTTGAAAATCTTAATTCTGAAAAGTTGAGACAAGGTTGCAAAGAATTTGCTGAATTTTATTATGATGTTAATGAGAAAGAATTGGAAATGGATTATTTTTATTTAACAGAATACTTGAAAATTGTGAGCAGTGAAAATGTGGGAACTAATTCTATAATAAAAATATATCAACTTTAGAAAGAAAATAAAATTGAAGACACATTTCCAAATGTAGAAATCGCAATGAGAATCTTTTCAAGCATGAAGGTAACTAACTGCAGTGGGGAACGCTCCTTCTCCAAGTACAATGCTTCAAGAGAGATTAACCAGTTTGTCGCTGATGTCCGTAGAATATGATGTGCTAAAAAACATAGAATTTGAAGAAGTGATTAACGATTTTGCCCATCTCTAATCTAGAAGGGCTCCTCTTCAAACAAAATAGATTTGTAATCTGACCTGTGAATGCTAAGGAAGTTACTTTTGTGGACGATATTATATTTATCTATTCGTTTAATGTGAGTATCAATAAAAACCTTGTTTATCTACTTTCTTTGTCTATTCTAACAAAATAGTGTTCTGTCCAAGTCATAGATGTCCCTTTATCCTAACATGCCACGGCCCTGTCACTATGGAACACAAAAAGTGATGGTTACAAATATAGAATAGAAAAAAACAAATCATGAAATACAACATTATTTATTCTTCGTACACAAGTGTATTATTAAAAGTATATTATTTTCTATTTTTAGTCACCGACCTCCACAATATTCATACCGATCCAACGCGCATGCTTGTCGTGTATGCGCTGCTTAAGCTATGGTTGTTGGCATTTATGTATGCGATTTGTAAGCAGTGTGTGTAATTTTCTGACCCCTGGGTAGAGTGATTTATGAACTTCAAATTCATCGTCTAAATCATTACTCCCTCCCTATTTCGGATTCATTTTCAGGGCTAACTATAAAGGAAAGAAGATTTAATTTCCATGACAAATAATAATTGTATAATTAGAAACCCAACAGCCCTAATCAAATTACTTATCTGATTCTTCCCATTCCAATGTTTTTCTATGTTCAAGTTTTTGCGCTTCTTCCATTTCTTATCTCTATTTCGATATTTCTTCTTTTTATGCTAATTTCATACCAATGCACAACATTGAACCAGGTCGCCTTTTCTGTCGCTGTTTTCAAAAAATTCTTTATCTTCCTCATTTCTCATCGTCGTCAATTCTTCGGCTTCCGCAATATCTAAAACATCGTCTAACGCTCCAATGAAAACATAAAATTTTGTTTCATTCCGGCCGTCAGTTTCTCCACTTTCACTTTGTTAAAGTTAAAGTTTTTCTTCGTAAGTTTCCAGCACATTTCTGAGTAGCGCAAGTTGGTATAATAGCTTGTAGCCAAAATATAACAGCAGCGTCAATCGTTAGTTTTGCACTCTCTCTTGAGGTTAGTTTTACAAAACGCATATGGTAGGAAATTTGCTTTCAAGTTGATATCAAGTTGAGAATTAAAATTTTTTCCAATCTTCGAGAAATATTTTAATTCTCAATTGGATATCCAACACTTTTCTCCACTTGAGACCAAACATTTTTTCAACTTGAATACGATTTGAGTCCAGAATTTTTACGTTGTACGTTTTGGTTTTTATGTTGTTGTTTTTTGTTATTGGTTTCTCTTTGTTTGTAGATTTCTCACAGATCTGGTAGCTTTTGCCAATCGTAAATTGAAGAAATTATTATTTGTGAGAAAGTTGTCAGGTGTTGTCGGCTTTTTGTTTTTTTTTTTTGTGTTAACATTGAATTAAAAGTACATAAAACTAAGTATAAGTTATATTATTATTAACTTAATTATTCAATTAACTTAACTTAATTATTCAATTTGCGGGATGCGTAGAAGCAAAAAAGTGAAAAGTGAGCTTAGGCAGGTGATGAGTTCGCTGTCGGAGTGCTCATTGCCAGATGAAACATTGGCAATGGGATCTTCGACATCAGTCCACTCAGTCAGTCCACTATACATATATAATAAAAAGATAATAATAAAAAGAAAAATAAAAAATTCAAAAAAAAGTAGTACATTATTTTTATTTCTTAAATATATATAAATAATTTTTTTTTAATATGGCAATTCCGTATCTTCCATTTGATACCGATTGGAGAAATTACTTTGATATCAAGTTGAGAATCACAAATTTCTCAATTTGATAACTAAGAAAATCACCATATAAAAAATGTACCTTTTAAGTTGAGAAGACTATAATCAGACTGTTGAGGTGCATTTGAGAATTAACGTTGGAGATTTGAGAAAGGTATTTGATCTCAAATGTACCTCAAGTTGATATCCAACAAAAATGTTTATTGGGTGATAAAGCAGACGAACCAATACATTAGCAATTTTCAAAGTAAGATGACTAGTATAGAATAAGAATTAGAATTTAGAAGACTTTTGTCGTTATAAACAATATACATACATACTTATAAATATTGATGGCGTAATTGGAATTTTCGCTTTCGTAAACACTTTTTGAATGACAAAAAAGATGAATGAACACTAAACAATGCATCCCGGGAATACCCGGGAATTTTGTTGATTTTTAATTGCCGTTTCCCGGAAATTTTATCCGCGAATCCCAGGAAATTTCCAAAATCTAGAAAGCTTTTCTTGCGCTTGGGTATTCTGTATGTTTTAAATTGTTGTGTTTTCGTAAAATACTAGTATCAGTTCACTGAAATAAAAACGGTTATCCGTAGGGATGCGACATTTCGTTACTTGGTTTACATTGCTACAATGAAAAGTTTCATACTTCACACGATTGTATCGTGGCTGCAATAAAGCATGTTCTACAAGATGTTTTGAATGATCATCGTTGCGGTGCTTCTGCAGTTCAATTGTTGTTGCTGCAAGAATACATCAATTTTGCATTTTGGAGACAAAAAAGTTTAATGAGTTTAATGTAATTGTTAAACTTTGAGGTTAAGGTTTGGGCATCTTATGCTTTTTTCAATACTTTATTTGTTTGAAGTTATTTAAAGTTATGTAACGTAACAGTCAATAAAGCGGCGAAACTGATTTGTATCAAATAAGATCACCTCTGTTTTTACACCAATTTTTACTACCCTTTTAGCTACAATACCCAAACATAACCGTCAAATTGTCGGACACTATATTCTGCGTCATTTACCAAAATAAAAGTAATAAATTATGATTTTTCCATGAAATAACAACTTGGAAAATATTAGATAATGAGCAAACGAACGGTGATTGATGTTAATGTTTGCACATCATTCATATATGCGTGAATAAATTCTCAAACCAGGTTCTTATATAAATGACACAGGTTACTGATATCAATTTCGTTGCGACGATGTATGTTCGCATATATCTAAGCAATACTTTTGGATTTATTTCAAAATTTTACAAAAAATATGTAGATATATTTTGTCAAACTCAGAAATATTTTAAATAATTTCCAAATACTTTCGAACCTCTTTTAAAATTTAAATTTTTTAGCTAAAGTTCACTCTTTACTTACTTTCGTCAGTAGTACAATTTTTTTAATATTCCATGAAAGGCGCATGCGGTTCTACAAAGTATATGTATATATATATATATGTATATATATTTTTTTAAAAAGGCGAAAGATTTATTCAGTCTCGTAATTTAGTAAAGTGGAGTCCAAGTTGTCAGAAATGATGGAACACGTAATAGTAAACAAGGGCTCCCCGGTACCCAATTACGACTCTAGCGAGATCCACAGAGGCTGTAGCGTGATCAAATGCATGGACGAGTTCTCGAAGGATTTACTGAAGAAGTCGACCGCTTCGGTGAGCGATGCCCGGGAAGATATCAGCCTGAGGCTGATCCCGGCGCAGGAAATTCCCTTGAGGCCTCGTGCACGGATTTGGTTACCCAAAATGAAGGGTGAGGGTCCCCAGCTGCTGGAGTGGCACCAAGTTATGAACCCGTCGGTCCCGATGGACGACTGGACCGTCATCCGTAAAGAGCCACCCAACGACAAGAGAATGAGATTAGTCCTTGCCATTACGAAAGCGGGCGCCGCCGCTCTGAAATCAACAGGGAAGTAACTATTCCTTGGCATGAGAGTAGCCAAAGTAAAAATACTAGACGCTGTTGACCTAAAGAACTCACCTGGCCCCGATGGCGAGGGAGACGAAGACGACGTCGAACACTCCAATAAGCTGCTGGACCAGATGCAGCTGGAGGGGGCATCCACTTCATCGCCAAAATGACCCACATGCTGAAAGTCGTGCAGATTAATCGGAAGTACTCCCGTAACCACTCAGATAATCTGCGAATTCTTCTATCTGAGGAGGATATAGACCTAGGCTTCATCCAGGAACCCTACGTATAAGACAATGTGATGAGAGGGCTCCATGGTAATGGTTATAAAACACACTATATAAAGGACAATGGTAGGCCAAGACCATGTCTAATTGCGAAGAATAATTTCATTTTTCTCCGCCCTCCGTTTAGCACAGCAGATTTCACCGTTGCTAAATTAGAGCTGACAGAAGGTAAGAGTTTTTACATTGCATCCTGCTACATGGCGCATTCTTGTGCCGCCCCCCAGAGAGGTGGGGACATCCATGCATTGAACACCATCATTGTAGACTGCGACGCCAATGCGAGTCATGTCATGTGGGGCAGCTCTGAAGTCACCGAACGAGGTGAGACCATTTTAGACTTTATTAATACTAACAACCTTACAATTTGCAACAGAGATACTAACCCAACTTTTGTCTTCTCGAGTTCCGATAACTTTGTGACTCTGATATCAGATAGTAGAATAGTAGTGATAGAAAACTGGACAGTATCCGGAATGAAATCCTTCTCGGACCACAACTGGATATCGGAATCCCAAGAGAACTGATTGGGATAAGTTCAACAGCCTTCTATATAAGTATTTCCTGGCAGCCGTATAAGGATAAACTTAAAGAGTATAACAAAGCAATAGCCACTGCAAAAATACGAACGTGGTCAAAGATCTGTGGGTCGAGGCAGAACACGAAGGATGCAGCAAGACTGAGCAAACTAATGGCCAAGGGGCACTCAAATCCCACCTATGAGAGGATATAATCAGTCCAAACCGAATATCCTGGGCCATTAATATCTTTTCACCATATAAATCTCCGGTCCCAGATGGTATTATACCAAAGATGCTGCAATGCGCGGAGGTCATAATTAGGCCGTGGCGCTGTATTATATTCCGATCCTGCCTGACCCTTAACTTCTTACCAAAGAGTTGGCGCCAGGTAAGAGTGGTATTCATTCCCAAGGCGGGGAGACGGAGTCATAAGAGCGCAAAGGATTTAGGACCGATCAGCCTCTCATCATTTCTTCTGAAAACGCTTGAAAGGCACACATCCCCAAGAAGATGGATGGATCGCACAAAATATCACGCAGCCAACATGCATATCTAAAAGGCCGCTCAGCCGACACAAACCTGCACGAAGTCGTCAGAACTATTGAGAGGTCCTTGGAACACAAACAATATGCCCTCGCGGCCTTCTTGGATATAGAGGGTGCATTCAATAACGTAAGCTCAGCGGCTATAGAAGAATTACGTGAAGATCTAGGCGTGGAAACATTCAAGAGTTGGCTAGTGACAATGCTACAGAGCAGAATTATCTACGCCTCTATGGGAAACAGCGAGTCATCAAAGCGAGTCAATAGGGGATCTCCCCATGGTGGAGTCATCTCTTCCCTACTTTGGTTACTCGTAATCAACAAACTACTACTGAAACTAGTCAATATGAGGATCAAAACCGTGGCATATGCGGATGACGTGGTAATCATGGTGCCTGGTTTGTTCCCATCCGTATTGAGCGAAATCATGAATGAGTTCTTGAAATCACTTAAAGATTGGGCCACTGGGAGTGGTCTTGGAGTGAATCCAGGGAAAACTGAGGTCATGCTTTTTACCACGAAGACCAAGATACCAAAGTTTAATCCTCCTCGGTTAAGTGGAATAGAGATTCCACTGTCAACTCACGCCAAGAACTTGGGCGTGATTCTAAACCCTAAACTAACGTAACATAGAGCACCGCGCACAGAAGGCAACCGTTGCGTACTACGCTTGTCGGAAAATGTTCGGGAGCCGGTGGGGTCTCGGACCGAAAATGGTGCTATGGATGTACACTAGCATAATCAGACCAATACTCTCCTACGGAGCAATGGTATTGTGGCTTGTCGCAGGGAAGACGTCCACCATGAAACTGTTGTATAGAGTACAGAGATCAGCTTGCATCGGCATAACAGGGCCAATGAGGACGTGTCCAGTTTAAGCCCTTAATGCAATGCTTCATATTATACTAATCGACCTTCACATCACAGCTAGTGTGGCCTGGAGTGCCATCCGACTAAACGCTCTTGGACTCTGGAAGAGAAACGCATATGGACATGCGAGTATACTACAGACAATCCCAAGAGAACTCAATATAACCACCGATTAATGCACCCCCTCATTGACGTTCGATAACCTATTCGATGTCAGGTTTCCCAGGAGAATAGAGTGGGATAAAAGGGAACCACTTACAGGTTTTGACACCAAAGTATTTACGGACGAATCCAAAATGGAATGTGGAACCGGCTCGGGTGTCTCTCAGAAGAGGCAGGCCTCAATTTATCATTCAAACTCCCAGACAACTGAAGCGATTTCCAAATGGAGGTACTGGCCATCAAAGACGCATGCGCCGCACTTAGATAGCGAAAAGCAGACAGAGTGCATTGCAATATTTGTAGATAGCCAAGCGGCTCTCCTATCACTTAAATCTTACAACACTGCATCTAAACTCGTTAGTGAATGTAGGGAAAAACTTGTCGAGCCACGTCGGCTGGCCAATGTGGTTCTTACTTGGATACCAGGCCACATCCTCTTCCACCTAATTCCACATGGTGTCTGTCGCAACGCCTATAGAGTTGGTCAAAAGAGGTATTTTCCTGCATTACATTGAACGGGCGAAGACCAATTGGAATAGGACAGAAACGTGCCGCATATCCAGAAACACATGGCCAGAATATAACATTCGTAGGACTAACTCCCTGATGAGCAATAATCGGGGAGACATATCTGAGATTACTTGCGTGGTGACCTGGCACTGGTCAGTCTGTAATCACGCAAGACGGTTGAAACCGATGACGCAGAAGAGGAGGAGACGGTGGAGCATCTCCTCTGCAGTTGTCTGACTCTGATGAATACACGCCTGAAAACTATGGGCCGTCCCTTCCTGCATAACCTCACTGAGATGCACGAGATAGATCTAGGGGATCTAATGAGATATATCCGATTAACAGGCTGGATATAGACACGGTACTTTGGACTTTCCGGAGTGATGTGGTATGCTAAATAGTATCTTTAGCAACCACGAAAACCAACCAACCAACCATATTTTTTTAATTCTTAGCTTTAATATATCTTGTCCTTGAAGGGCAAATAAATCACTTTATATTTTGAAAGAAGACGTTGTAATGTTTTAACAAGAGATTGAGAATTTTAAATTAAATACTATATATCCTTTCGATAGGATACTAACAGTCATAGATTCTCCTGATTATATTAGCAAGCTTTTAAACTAAACTAAAATCGACACCAATAACTTCACCTCAGAAAGCGGTCAAAGTTCGCCTCTAAAAAATTGTCGGCTGAATATAAACATAGCATGTTGTACGTTTGTGGACAGATAAAGTGACAATGTATAAAAAATTCATTAGTTTCATCCACATCACTTATAGATTTAGATTTGATTGGTGTGAAAGATAGGTAAGTTTCGCAGAAGTTAGGCTGTCAACTTAAAATAGAATTACATCCCCGTCAGTATCAGATGCATCGAATATTAGATTTCGCAACACATTGCAATGACATTGTGGTACAAAATTTAAAAAGTAATCAATAACACAAAATAAACATTTCAAACGAAAACTCCCGGGAACCGGGAAAATGTATTTATTTTTCCCGCTTTCCCGGGAAATTAAAAAGTCCGGGAATTTGTATTCCCTAATGAACAACTATAAATACTACGTATTTTCGAAGGACTTATAAAAAATGGTATGCACAATTTTCCTGAAAGGTTCTTATGAATGGCCACAACTATTAAGTGCGGCATATCTACCTGGTTCAGTCTCCTTATACAATATGATATTTTAGTTTCACCCATTGTAATTTTTTAATTCTGAGTCATAAAAAACATTCCTCAACTTTTTTCAATAAACTTTGTACTTAACATCGAGGAAAAATGTATAAAATTCATTGGGTACAATTAAAATCATTTAATACTCATTATTATGTAACCCAAACAAAAAATCAGAAATCTAGTCAAAACGAGATACCTTTCCGTAATTATGAATAAAAGCAAAACACGTCCATCGTTTTTCAATGACCCACATGTCATTTTGGTCGTAGGTAGGGAATGCAAATTCCCGGACTTTCTCATTTCCCGGGAAAGCGGGAAAATAAATCTATAAGTCATGTGGATAAAACTAACGCATTTTTTTTATACATTATCACTTATCTGGCCAATGGCAAAGAGCATGCTATGTTTACTTATATATTCAACCAACAAATTTTTAACATTGAATTGCATATAAAATGCAATTATTGGTGTCGATTTCGTACATAAAGTTAAGTTTAAATTCTACAAAGCTTGAATATATAATCGGGTGTATCTCTGACATTTTATATCCTATCGAAATGATATATATATCATGATATATATATATATATATACATAAACATTGTCATATTTTGGAAAGTATTTGCAAAGATCAGATAAGAAATAATACCTCTTTCAAGATATAAAAAAATTCATTTACCCCTTAACGGCAAGATATATTAAAGTTTATAATTAAAATATATGTTTATAAATATACGTGTTGTATATAAGCGCATGCACCTACCATAGACCACTAACAAAAATTATAATACTGACCAAAGTAACTAAAGAGTGATGAAGTTTTGTTAAACAAATTGCATTTTTCCTTCGTAAAAGATTGAGTTGAAAAGAGGTTCGAAAATTGTTTTTTGAATATTTGTGATTCGATTTCAAATTATTTCTTAGAAGAACATTTTTCGATTTCCTTTGATCTATACAGATCACTAGTTTTCTTGCAATTATAAAAACTGTAAACAGTCTGAACCAGGTTTTGAACTCTCGTTGGTGGGCGATTGTTTCGTAGTTTCGGTCAACATTCTCCCCAATAACTCGCTGAGAGGGCAGAAAATGCAATATTTTTGCACTTTTTGAGTGCAACATTCTCAGAAACGAACACAAAACCTTGAAGTAGGTTTGCACTTTTTTCACAAGCGAACACAAAAAGGCACTTTTAGAGCAAATGGCAGAGACGAAATCACTATTAATATTACGAGATTTGAAGGCGGAACAATCGACAATAAAACCCCATCAAATTATTTTAGTGAAGCAAACCCGGCAGACTTCGTCCTGAATTTTAGCCCCGGGTGGGGGGGGGGGAAGACAAAAAAGCATTCTATTGGTGAAACAATTTTTAAAATCGGATGAGTAGTTTAGAAGATTACCCCCTACATTCAATCTAACAAAATCACAAACACTTCCTCTTTATAATATTAGTATAGATATTTACCAATTTAATCGGGTTTTTTGATTAATCGGTAATCGTAAATTTCAATCTGACAATTAACCGAACAAAACGCAATCAAATTATTCGATTATTCGAATAAACTAAAACAAAAAAAAAGAAAACAGAGTTCAAACATTGTACTAGGCACATCCGATTTAATGAACCAATTTTGAGACAATTTTTTTTATGAGCCAAAGCAGTGTGCGACGCTATCTGTTCGAAATGTGTGCAAAGTTATGAAATTTGTTCACAAATCGTTGTTATATGAGTTGCCACATTATAGGAGTGTTTCAAGTCGGATGTACTTATATTTTATTAATCGATTAATCGCCATGATTTGTTCGAGTTAATCGTTAATCGAAAAATTTAATTATTAAAATGTTCGGTTAATTTTATAGAACGATTAATCGATTAACCGAATAATAATTAATTGAATGGTTACCCTAATAGATACAGATAGTGACACATTTGAAGTCTAACTATTAATCCGCCGAAAAAGAAGCTTCATAAACATCCAAGTGATCGTCAGGCAATGAGAGTTGAAATTCTACTTGCGACTGATTAAGATTTTTTACTAACTTGCGTAGCGCAAAACAAAAGTGAACAAAACACTTTTTTTTTGATACGCTATACTCTATATGTTTCCCAAGTCTTCCACGGAACTCGTTAGTACAAAAAGGAACTAGTGCACACTCATAATAATATTACTTGGTGCTTGGGAAACATATAGAGTATAGCGTATTAAAAGAAAATGTGTTTTGTTCACTTTTGTTTTGATTTCTTCTTTGAAAGCATATTCTCTATCTGGTCTCTAAGTACTAAATTGAACAGCTGTCTCATCGGTACCCCCTGAGTAAACGCTTGTTTGGCAAATGCCAACGAGTAAGTAGCCGCAGCAGTATGTGTACCCAAGGGGTACGATGAGGCAGCTGTTCAAGTTAGTACTTGGAGAAGAGATAGAGAATATGCTTTCAAAGAAGAAATGGTGATAGCTGACTGGAATTCAGCAAAAATGTTCCACAAATAAACAACTGTTCTTAATTTCGGGTTATTTCGGGTTATTTTTGTGAAATATTGTATTATAAAAGTGGTAAAAAGTGTTCAAATTAATACAAAATATAATAGCAAATTAGATGCAATACGGTTATTCGGTGGAAGTAAATGAAACACGACATAAATCCTGAAAACCAATCATGCAAAAAAGCGAAGCAAAGCGCAAAAACCTCTAAATGTTTCCCAAGTCTTTCACGGAACTCGTTAGTACCAAAAGGAACTAATGCACACTCTTATAGTATTACTCGGAGTGTGTACCAAAGAAAGAGAACATATATATATGTGAAGAGCAAAGACAAAGTACTACAAATATCAAGTTCACTTCACATAGTACCACGAATATTTGCAAATTATGTATGTATTTGTATGCAGAGCAGCGTAAAAATCATAGACTAATACTTATAGTACACCCAATAGTTCTGCCACCAAATTCATGACATTAGGCCTGGTGTGATATGTTGAAAAGAATTGCTTTACTAATACCAGATAGAGGCAATGGTTCAAAATAACAACAACGGTATTTCGTTTTGTGTGTTAAAATTATTGTGTTAAATACCACACACAAATGTATGCTAACAATGACAGTCAATACAAAAGTTTAAAACACATTTAAATTTCAGTTTTTCACCAAAACGACATGAAAAATTAAAGCAAGAAGTTATTGTAATTCCACCTGGTGTATGTCACTTTTCGTCAAACATCTCTCTATCACACCGACCGGATCACGAAGAGTGTGAAATATTTTCTCTACTAAGATTTACTCTATGGTAAAAATGTTTACAGTCAACAAAGGAAAAAGTTGTACACGTAACGTAATCAAATTAATTGAAGAACAATATGAAAAGTATGAAGGATATAAATATTTTATATTATATACATATATGTATATGTATATGTATATATTATATTTTATATATCCAATTAAAATACTAAACTAAATAATTTTTACATTGCATTAAATTTTCTTGATTTCGAGTAGTGTACAACTTTTTTCTTTGCTCACTGTAGTATAACACTACAAGAAAATTATGTTGAATTTGTCAAACTGCACGTTGTACATGTAGTTACTACGTAGTACTACGTTCAGTTTCCACGTCGCGGCATATTCGATGTGATTACTCTCGGTATGTTTGAATAAGAGCGAAAAAGAAACATGTACAGTCTGGCAGTGAACACAGACGAGTAACAGCAAGCAGTTATTCGACGATTTGTTGTTCTCTTAAAATGAGTACCTTTTTTGCGATACTTCGGATAAGTGTTCATCGTTTGCCACTGCACGTGTACTACGCAAATACAAATGGATTTGTGCAGACCTTTAATACGAACGTTTTTAGAGGTGGCCGCAGTCAATGATAAAGAAAACACTTTGTGCTCTCAAATATGGAGAAATGAGACATACGTCGGTGACATACTAGCAGGTGGTTACACAATACCGTTAGCCCTAGAGGCTCAACAGCAGCTGATTCGTGCACTATATTCAACTGGGGTTCCGCTTAAGAAATTAACGGCAAACCAGCCTGATATCTTAGCTAAAACTCCACTCGAAGTTGATCTAGATGTAGATTTTCTAACATTTTATGATTCTAGCTAAACGATGTTCACAGTGTAATTGCTCGGGAGCAACCTTACCCACGCCGGAACCTTTAGAGCAGCAGAGGGTCACTGTTCACTGCGCCACCAAAGTTGACTTAGGGATAGTTGGTTAATTTTCTTCCTATAACCGAGCCCTATCTGCTATCGTCTATATGTACAGATTAAAAAAAGCGAAGAGATCGGAAGTTAAACCTGGTCCAACGCGGTCGCATAATGAGTTTACGCACGCTAAGCTTACAGATACACGTCTTACTAATATATGTATGTATTTACTAAAAGTACATTACATCCCATGAAAGGAATTTGGGAGAGCTTCTCACAACCAGTGAGCTTGCGCTTTCTAGTTTTATACTCACTGATTAGGACCTACAGTTTAAACCGGTTCCGAACAGTAACTTGAGAAGCTTTTTCATGGCTAAATACTCGATGGGACATGGGACTGTCCGTGGAGGTGGAAAGTTTCTGATTGCCATTCACTTGGGAGTGGCCAGAAATGATTCCTTCATTGGGCAGTCCAAGCATCTCACTACTTCCACGCAGTATGTCCTGGGTAATGGCTTTTCTGAAACCTCCGTTAGCTAGCTAGAGTGAGAAGGCGAAACAAATGAGCATCAAATCGGGTTTAGTAGGTGACTGATGTCACTGAAGCTCATCAAACAATCGGGCATATTCTTTTGTCCTTAGAAGGCGGATGAGCCAAACATACGGGCCAACGGCGGATAGAAACTAAGAGAAGAAAATCCAGGTTCAACAAATCGCATCCTGGTCAGCGTCTGATCCATAATGGGCGGCTGCAATCAAATATCCTGGCAGTAGGTAAAATGCAAAAACCCGGTGGACTGGGTTTGCCTCCCGTCACCGTTCATAATGGCAGTGAAAATACAAAAACGAAACAGAAAACATAAACAACCCCTATTTGTTGACGACCCTCGCAAACGTTATAAGGACCACGATTTATGGATATGCACTTGGAATGTAAGAACTCTATATAGATCCGGTGCAAGTATCCAACTGGCAGATGTCCTCGAAAGTTATAAGGCTGACATTACCGCTATCCAGGAAATGCGATGGACACGACATGGCTGCACAAGAAAAAGAAACTGCGATATATACTACAGTTGCCATGAAAAAGCATGAATTTGGCTGCGGATTTGTAGTTGGCAAAAGACTGTGACATCTAGTCTCTAGGTTCAATCCTGTGAGTGAACGAATAGCCACAATCCGCATAAAAGCGAAATATTTTTATATTTCCCTAATTTGTGTGCATGCCCCGACAGAAGAGAAAGATGATGATGCCAAAGACATATTCTATGAGCTCCTAGAGGAAACGTATGACCGCTGCCCTGGCCATGACATTAAGATTGTACTAGGAGATTTTAATGCCAAAGTAGGAAGGGAGAATGTGTTTAATCCAACTATTGGCAATTTCAGTCTACATGCTGACAGTTCCGACAACGGTATGATACTGATTGACTTTGTCGCGGCAAAAAACATGGTCATTAGTGGTACAAGATTCCAGCATAAAGACAACCACAAGGCTACTTGGGTATCCCCTGATCAAAGAACTAAGAACCAAATTGATCACGTGGTAATTGATGGAAGGCACTCATCCAGTGTAATGGACGTACGAGTGATAGGAGGAGCTAACATCGATTCTGACCACTACCTGGTAGCAGCAAAGGTTCGCACAAGATTAAGTAGAGCGAAAATCGAACGAACCCAGACGCAGAGGAAGCTGGACATCGGAAAGCTGCAATTACCAGAGGTAGCCACAGCCTACTCAAGGAAGCTCTCGCAACTTTTGGCACAGAAACCACCCCCTCCCGATGACGATCCTGATGGGCAGTGGCAACAACCGTACTTGGTTTCGAAAAACCGTGGTACGATGAAGAGTGTCGCATAGCAAGTGACGAAAAGAACGTGCAGCACGTATGGTAATGCTTCAGTCAATTTGCCAGTATCCACTTTGCAGATCGAGTGTTGACATGTAGTTTGTCGCCTTCGCCTCATGGAGAATGTCATCCACCCTAGGTAAGGGGTAACGGTCCGTAATTGTTATGGCATTAAGTTCCCGATAGTCAATGCAAACTCTTATACCACCAGTTTTCTTGGGTATTAGAACCACAGGAGCTGCCCAAGCTGATTGGCTTTCAACAATCACACCTAATTTTAACATTCGGTTGATTTCAACCTTTAGAGTTTCTTTTCTGGAAGTAGATAAACGATATGGGGGAACAGCTGTTGGATCATGGTCTTGGGTGTGAATGCGATGAACGGCATATGGTGTAGCATCCAAAGGTTCAGTGAAGATATCATCATTACTCATCAGTCTCTCCAGTCTTCATCCAACTCTCTTCGCTGAAGATCATTAAGGCCAACTCCATCCGAATCTTTCAATACTTTGATATCTAATGAAATGATTGGCAAAAATATAGAATCGATATACTCGTCCTGTTCTGTTCGACGGCATTTTGCTGGCGGTGCAAATAGAGTGGAAGTTTCACGCGGTGTCATTTGACCAAACGGCAATGCATCCTTGAAAATCGATTGAACTGAATGAGGAGAGTAATCGATGGTTTGTTTTGATGTTGAGGGCTTCATAAAGGCTACATCTTCTGATGACTTTCCCACTGGCAAAGGCGAAGCAAACAGTGTTGAACGTTGTTCCGGAGTTTTACTTCCAATTGTCAGGGATCCTGCAAAAACTTCTTGGATTGAGTGCGGTGAATAAACATCTCCATTGTGACGTAATGTGCGCATTTCCGAAGTTGGTGGTATTGGTGAGACGATGTTGTCACCTTCCATGAACTTTACAAAGCTAGATACTTCGTTAACCATTTTTGTGCATGGAGAATCTACGTGTCCATTTATATCCAGAGTGTGTAATGCCATCTCTAACGGCTTCGTAAAATTAAACCTGGTTTTTGGTTCATCATCAAAGTGCCAATACCGTTGAGGTATGTTAAGTACGATTCCAGCCTGCTCGAGAAAGTCCATTCCTAGTAGCGTGCGATTGTTTTTGGATTTTGGCAGATAAATGAATCGGATTTCCGAATTCTATTGCCAATACGTATTTCACAAATGGTCGACATAACGGTTCCAGTTGTAATCGAATCATCAGCAAGTACGACGTCCGCCGTAACGTCTTGAAACACACATCCGTTTCTAGTCAGAATTGTTTTAAGATTTCTGCTGGCAATACTTGTTTTCGCACCAGAGTCAAATACAGCTTCTCCTGATAGTCTACTACTAGTCGGTAGAGGATGGCCAATTACCGAGGAAAGAGTATTAAATGAAAGGTATTGCGGACTCTCTTTCGAATGGGCACTACACGTTGAACAATTTGCTCGGTATACCCCCGGAGTACCACAACCATAACAACAGCCAAAGCAACCCAAAATTGACGAATGATTACTCATTTTTGAGGGAATGTTACGAAGTTGTTGATTCACAGCAAATCATCAACTTACAAGTGTATCAAACTAACATCTAAGTTATAGTGCTCATGTTGTTTATGCATGGTCTATCCTCGCGCTACAAGCTATAATAACATGAACAATATTCTATTGCACTTGCTGCCTTCTGTGTCAGTGTGGCAATGAAACATTGAAGGAACGCGGATAGTAAAACATCGCTCTCTGTGTAGTAATTGATGTGCCTGTGTATGTATTAATTTTTATACTTTTTTTAAATGTTTATATGCTATTTCATAGTACTTGCTTTCCTTTTATAATACTTTAAGTCTATTTTATGGATAAATGAATTGAAAATGTGATATACATACGTATATATTTATTTTTGTATTTAATACCAGATCTACGTGAATTGTTTTGATTCGTTTTTTATTGGTACTATTTTTCTTTTGAAGTATTCTAAGTTTTTTTTATGTTTTATGTTTAAAGATGTTAGTAGTTAACCACATTAAATAATAAATTAATATTTATATTACTTCTAAATTAAAGAAATCTTTTTTTCCATTATGTTTACTACATCAAAATAGCTTTACATGCTTAGTAACTTTGCAAAGAATATACATATGTTTGTATATAACAGCAGAAATGTTGTATAATGCTTCATGTAAAACAACACAACAGTTGCTATTGCTTTCCACAATATTCTACTACTTGTGTTTTGTTACTGTGCTTGTTTGACGAAAGCAACTGCCGCACAGAAACACATACGTTATCTACAAGCGCTACAAGCTATCATAACATTGATAATATTCTACTGCACTCGCTGCCAACTGGCAGTGTGGCGCTGAAACGATGAAGAAAAGAAAGAGCGCAATGCCACACAAGCATGCTCTCGAATGATTCAATTAACAGTTCTCTCAACGCAGCATGTGGTTGATCGTTGTATACCGCGTGTTTTGTAGTTTTTTTTTGTTGTTGCTTTGATTGAAGTTCTACGTTGTATGTTCAAATCGTTCCTCAGCAGTAACTGCTTAAACATTAGTTGTGAATGTTAGGCAGCACTTGAAATGGGAACGAGTCATTTGAAAGTGATTCAACTCAGCTTGTTTCAGATGTTTACAGCCCTATTCTGGCAGGGTTACAAAAGTCACCACGGTTACTATTTGACAGCAATGTGACAATTGTCACAAATCGGTATTCTAACACATTTTTTTGGTGACAAAAGTAACAAAATCTGTTACCTGCCAAAGAGGAGGTAACAGTGCGTGATAGCTGTTTTAATTGCCGGAAAGATGATACAAAATCATTTTATAAATTCTGCAAGTAAAAATAAAACTGTATACGGGAAAAATTATTAATACATTTTGTAGCAAAACGACAAGAGGGCATAATAATGAAGGAAAGACTTTTGTTACTTTGTCCTATGGAAATGGAGCAGAAAGAAGAAAGAACTTGCATTTGTATTAGATAGATGAAAATGCGCGAAAAGTATTACAAAATTGTTAACGTAAATATCTCTCAAGGGATATTGTTGAGTAATATACCTTTAAAAAGGCTAAGGTCTTGTGTATTATCGGAACCTGCCAAAAAATAAGTATAATAGGAAATTTTTTTGAAAAAAAAAATAAATTGTTAGCAGAAAAGTGAGGTTAAAAAAGGTTTTTTTAATTAGCACCCCTATGGACTAATAAAAATAAATGTGTTTATACACTGATTTATAGAGCTTAGAAGACCTTTGTAACGATACCGATTTCAACCAGATCGGATTATAAATCCTGGAGATATGAACGATTATATACTCAAGCTTTAAAGATCTATATCTCAAGAATTTGGACCGACCGCGGGGGGAAAAACAACTTTTTGAACTCAGCGCAGAAGCTTTTGTCAGTGGTGAAATTTTGATGTAGATCAGAGAGTTGGCGCTAAAGTAAATTTCTTCTTCTATATGGCGCGGATATGCAGGAGCATTCTTTGCGCTTAGCATCTATGGATGTTCCTTGAGGAAGGCAATACGGTATTCCAGCTGTGCCTTTGCGGTGCGCTCAAATTCCCTAAATAATAATGTATTAATTTTAATTCAATAAAACAAATATATTAAATACTTACTTTTCCTTTTTCTTACCGCGTTCATTTTGGGCAGAAAACCATATGTTTTTGTTTTTTTGTCCGTGCTTTTGACAACTTGTTATTGTGAGGTGAATTAGTTGTTACGAGGTGAATTTTTCGTTGTCACTGTGTTGCCAGAATACCTGATACAAACAATGGTGACAACTTTGTAACAATTTTGTGGTTACAATTTGATTGTTACCATATTCCCATATAAGAATATGGTGATTGTTACCATATTCTTATATGGGAGAGAATTTTGTAAGAAAATTAAAAGGCCTTGACTGGTACGTTAAAGAACCCGCCCTTTCAAAAAGCATATACATGCGTATTTGTTTATTTCTCCACAAAGGAATCCGTCTGGATTCTTGCTCTAGCTTGTCAACTGATGCCTTCCTCGCTGGATTGTAGGAATAAGAGGATTGTCCAAATACCTGTTGTCAGATAATGGTACCAATCTTGTCGGTGACAATCGCGCACAGCTGAAAGTGTATATCACATTAATGAATCGTGTGCCACAACTGTGGCTGAACAATAGGGTTCAAGGGTATGAATGGAAATTCATTCAGCCTAGTGAAAAGTTTTAAGCACCATTTTAAAAAAGTCGTGTGGAAACACATAAGATTAATTTTGGAGAATTTTCCACACTTCTAGCGAGGATGTCAGAGGCTCCATATGATCTGCAGGCTTCGACACTCGGTCTCTTTCTACGAGGTGGACCGCTATTATTCGCTCCATAAATAAGCGTTAGTTAATCTCTGGGAGAACTTCGCATGGATTCTTTCCCTTCCTTGTTTTGTCGTTTCATACAACTGTCGGACAACAGTCTAAGTTTCGTGCTGATCGGACATGTTTTTTTTTTTGCTCCGCAATTAAATTTGTAATTTTCGCGTTCACAGTATATATTATGTAAAAGGCAATAGTTATATTAACAGTCAATAAAAACCCATCACATTGCATTTCAGAAATCATTTAAATTAAAACTGTCTTTGAAAACATAAATAAATATAAATATATTAACCAGAGTGAAAACAACACACAAAAACAGCTTAAAGGAAAAACACAAAAACATACATATAACCAAAACATCACACTGCACAACAACAACATCTACCTCTCCGTCCTTACAATATGAATCCACCATCACCCAAAAGATTTAAAGAAATCTCTCTTTTTGAGAGCGCAGCTAGAACTATACGACTCTCCCTTGCGTCTTCTACAAATTGTCCACAAACGACTAGAAAAACAAACTGTGGATATACAAACACACTTACAAACACAATTACATGAGTTTTTTAAAGAGACTGTGGCAAGATTATTAGACCAACTTGAAAAGAGACTGTGTGAGAAACTAAGTGAGATGCGACTAGACATAGATGATGTCCGTGAGCGTGTAACGAAGATCGAAGATGATGAAAGTGAAGCGAAAATATCAGAACTACCGCCGCAGAAACAAAGACTTACTGCGCCTTTATGTGATAAACTTTGAGGCCAACAATCCGTTCTACGCCAACGAAAATTTATCACAAGCAAATTACAAGATATTTACCCAGGCTTTGAAGATGAAAGGGCAAAAAGTTTTTTGCTCTGTTGTTAATATGCGTGTCCACGTTATGAAAAATTAAAAGAATCTGCCATTACGCTTTGACAAAATTGACCGATTGAAGGATTGACCGACTGAAATGCAGCAATAGGATAAGATTTTATTCCATTGTCCAAATATTTTACCCTTTATTTATGTATCCAGTTTCAATTTCTTCAATAATCTCCCGTATTGTTCTTAGAACCTTTATACTATTACTACCACATTCCTTTCGCTTTCATAGTGCCCACCACAATAATACATTTCCTATTCCCTTTGTAGTCGTCGCTGTTACTTTGTGTATTGTTTTATTATTTTTTTAAGGGCCACTTATAGAAAATTTCTGAAATCTAATTTTTTGTCAAAAAAAAAAAGAAATTTAGTACAGAAAAAAGAGCCAATAAGCATTTTTAAAGCCATTTATGAGGAATATAGCATATAATTAGCTTTATATAGAAACAAATATTTTTTCTTCCTGTAAAAAACTGACATTAGTTATTTTTTACCTAACCTGGCTCGCTCACGACAAAGGTGAATAAACTTTCAATGTCTAGCCGCCTAACACCGTAGAAGCACTTAAACAGCGCAGCCTATATATACTGGTTCCATTTCAGATCGGAGATATAGCCCAATTTATGAAGTGCCCCATGTCATTGACAATAATAATGATCTCGAGTGCTAATACTGGGTACTACTGATAAAAGTAAATGGACTAACTATATACTCCAAATTAGCCCCATGGGAGCATACAACATCCCCATTACAAATGTATGCTGATTCCATTTCAGATCGGAGATATAGTCAACTTTATGAAGCGACCCATGTCATTGACAGAAATAATGATTTCGAGTGCCAATATTGGACACTCCTGATAAAAGTGAATAGACTGACTATATATTCCAAACTAGACCCATGGGAGCACATAACAGCTTCATTACAAATATATCCTGATTCCATTTCAGATCGGAGATATAGTCAACTTTATGAAGCGACCCATGTCAATGACAGAAATAATGATTTCGAGTGTCAATATTGGACACTCCTGATAAAAGTGAATGGACTGACTATATATTCCAAACTAGCCCCATGGGAGCACATAACAGCTTCATTACAAATATATTCCATTTCAGATCGGAGATATAGTCAACTTTATGAAGCGACACATGTCAATGACAAAAATAATGATTTCGAGTGTCAATATTGGACACTCCTGATAAAAGTGAATTGACTATGTATATATTCCAAATTAGCTCCATGGGAGCACATAACATCCCCATTACAAATATATGCTGATTCCATTTCAGATCGGAGATATAGTCAACTTTATGAAGCGACCCATGTCATTGACACAAATAATGACTTCGAGTGCCAATATTGAACACTCCTGATAAAAGTGAATGGACTAACTATATATTCCAGACTAGCCCCATGGTAGCACATAGCATCCCCATTACAAATATATGCTGATTCCACTTCAAATCGGAGATATAGTCAACTTTATGAAGCGACCCATGTCATTGACAAAAATAATGATTTTGTGTGCCAGTATTGGGCACTCCTGATAAAAGTGAATGGACTAACTATATACTCCAAACAAGCGCCATGGGAGCACATAACATCCCCATTACAAATATATGCTGATTCCATTTCATATCGGAGATATTGTTAACTTTATGAAGCGACCCATGTCATTGACAGAAATAATGATTTCGAGTGCCAATATTGGACACTCCTGATAAAAGTGAATGGACTAACTATATACTCCAAACTAGCCCCATGGGAGCACATAACATTCCCATTACAAATGTATGCTGATTCCATTTCAGTTCGGAGATAGAGTCAACTTTATGAAGCGACCCATGTCATTGACAGAAATAATGATTTCGACTGTCAATATTGGACACTCCTGATAAAAGTGAATGAACTATCTATTTTATTCCAAATTAGCCCCATGGGAGCACATAACATCCCCATTACAAATATATGCTGATTCCATTTCCGATCGGAGATATGGTGAGTTGGTATAAATATCGGAGGTCTTTGGAATGGTGAGTTCAGTTTGTGATTAACCGCCGGAAAGTAAGCAACGCGATTTGATAGTGAAACATAAGACTTATTGGAAACTGGTGTAAATAAAGTAAACTCTTGTACTGTTTGAGTAAAATAAAAGGAAGTTAAACTGTTGTAATTATCGTATTTTAAAACGAACCTTGTTTTATTATTGGCAATAAAACAACGCAAAAAGGACGAATAAGGAAATTCGTAACATTGGTGTCAGAAGTGGGATTACGAATTAAGGACAACGATGAAGTTTGAAGAACTCAAAGTTGAACAACTAAAAAAGGAGTTGAGTAAATTGGATCAACCGACAGCTGGTAATAAGGTAGAGCTGCAGAGGCGATTAATAGAAGAATTCAAGCGCCGAAACATTGACATTGACAAATACCAGTTTGAGTGCAAAGAAGAAATGGAGGTATCTGCAAAGGAAGCAACTGGTGATATGGATGTTTCGACGATGATTGCAGCCATGATGGAAAAATTTAACGAAAACTCTAGAATTATGGACGAAAAATATGGCGAGAATTCTAGAATTATGGACGATAATTCTAGTATTATTCAGGAAACATCAAATTCCAAAAATGAGAAACTGCAAGAAATCTCTGAAGTTGTGGGCAATATGGAGACTCACGTGAACGATAAATTCGAAAAGGTTGAAGAAAAAATCGAGGAAATAGGGCAGAAGATTGAAGAAGTCGAACATAAGTTCGAGGAAGTCGATCGGGAACTAAAAAATGAAGTAATCGAATTGCAAAGGAAAATAAGTGAACTTCAGTTGCAATAGGGTCCAGTGCGACTATTTTCTGAAAGCACTAGTAGATTAAAAGCTCCCAGTTTCGATGGCTCTACACCATTCGACGTTTTCAAATTCCAATTCGAAATGGTCGCAATTAAGAACTTGTGGAACAGCAACGACAAAGCAGTAGAGATAATTTTAGCACTGAAAGGCAACGCAGCAGAAGTCCTTCAGAGCATTCCCGTCAGTGCCAGAAACAACTACGAGGATATACTGGCTGCGTTACAACGCAAGTATGGTGGCGATCACAAGAAGGATTTATATCACATGGAATTAAGAAGCCGAGTGCAAAAGCATAATGAAACGCTTCAGGACTTCGCAACCGAGGTGGAACGTTTAGTGTTGATGACTTATCCTTGTGAGTCCCACCCATTCTTGGATCAATTTAAGATTGAAGCATTCGTCAACGGCGTCCGTGATCCTGACATAAAATACGTGACGTTTGTCACAGAAAAAGCTACATTCGCCGAAACCGTTTCGTTCGCATTGGCACAGGAGACAGCGAAATTTGTGTCCAAGCCTCAAATACAAAGAGTTAGAAAAATGTAAATGGAGTCGGAGGCTGGAGATTTGAAGGGTGACATAAACGATCTTAAAGAAATGACCCAAACCCTCAGCAAGGCGTTATCAGGCGGAAGTAAGCCCAGACCAAAGTGCTACAATTGCGACAAACCTGGTCATATTGCACGAAACTGCAGACAGCCACGAAAACGATCAAGATCGAGCTCACCCCAACGTGGCAATAAACGGGTAAATTTTACTACACAAAATGAATCTCCGTTAAACTAAAACGAGCTAGCCCAGAGGGGCATGGACTGGCTCCTATAACCGAGGGCCCCACGATCTCCATCTCAATAATAAAACAACAACCTCACTGTCTACGGAGCAATCGGTGGTCGGAAGCGCATATTGACTATGGACACAGGCGCGTCACAATCTATCATCAGATCTGATTTGGTAAATGGACCAATGGAATCGCTACATGGTGTAAGACTCCGCACAGCAACGGGTGAACCAGCAACTGTACATGGTCAAGTTAAATTGAAGTTAGCCACGTGTTTATTGTCGCCGACATTGTAGTTGAAGTGAAATTGGAGCAGATTTTATGATTGCCCAAGGCCTCAAGTTAGATATCGGGCAGCAAGTTTTGACGTGGGCTAATGTGGAAATTCTACTCAATGTGGGATACGACAATACAACACAGATTAAAAGGCTGATCTCTCACAAAGATGTAAAATTGCCACCAAACTCAGAAACCATAGTATGGGCCCGAATGGAGGGAGATTGTCAGATCGGCGGTTTGTGGGTAGTTCAACCGGCAAGTACAAAAAACTATAACATCATCACTGCCAAAGCGCTAGTAAAAACTAATAATGAAGGATACTTGCCTGTACGAGTTCTAAATTTGTCCAACAACGAGGAGGAGATCGGCGACCGCACAGAAATTGCAGAATGTACACCAGCCGAGGCGGTCATCAACTGTGAAGTTAATTCTGACTGCAGCAAACTATCAGAAAAGGAGCAGAAAGTACTGGAGTCGCATCTCAGTGAGTGGGTGCGAGAACTAAAGCCATCTGATAGGAACAAAGCAAAGCAATTACTGTGGAAGCATGCGTCTGCCTTCGCCCTGAAAAACAATGCCAAGGTAAAACATCAATGGTAAAGCATGACATCAACACAGGGGAAGCGAGACCAATAAAACAGGCGCCCAGAAGTCTTCCACTTGCAAAAAGAGATGAGGTGAAGAAACTTGTAGCTGAAATGCATCGAACCCTCTGTAATCGAACCCTCTTCAAGTCCATGAAGCTCGCCGGTGGTACTAGTTAAGAAGAAAGATGGAAGTACTCGATTTTGTGTGGAATATAGAAAGCTCAACGACGTCACTAAAAAGGACAGTTATCCACTACCAAGAATTGATGACACATTGGATACGTTGTCAGGAACAAAATGGTTCTCTACGATGGACTTGCAAAGTGGTTATTGGCAAGTAGAAATCAGTGAGAAAGACAAGGAGAAAACTGCATTCAGCGTAGGGGATGGTCTGTGGCAGTTCAAAGTAATGCCATTTGGGCTCTGTAACGCTCCAGCCACCTTCGAGCGATTAATGGAGTGCGTGTTGAAAGGACTTCATTGGCGGGCATGCTTGGTGTACCTAGACGACATCATTGCCATGGGGAAAACATTCGATGAAAACCTGAAGAATCTTAAAGAAGTTCTTCAATGTATAACCGCGGCTGGGTTGAAACTCAGCCCGAAGAAGTGTTCTCTATTCCAGAAAGAAAGAAAATACTAGGGACAACGAGTGACAGTAGATGGCATTTCCACCGATGAAGACAAAAAACTGACAGTGAAGGATTGGCCCCGACCGCAGAATATCCATGAATTACGCAGTTTTCTAGGACTCGGCACGTACTACAGACGGCTTGTGCCGAGTTTCGCCACAGTGGCTGCAAGTCTTCACGAGTTGACAATGAAAAATCGGCCGTACTGTTGAAGCGAGAAACAAGAAGAGTCATTCCACCAACTGAAGCAATATTTATGCACGGCTAAAAGACCAACACGCAATGACATCGCCTCAGAGAGCCCCCTGATGAAAGCATATTGGGCCCAGTGGAACAGCCTAAAATTATTGGATGGTTGCCGGTTATGGGAAAGTAAGGATGGTAAAATAGTCAAAAAGCAAATAGTGTTACCTTTCTCTAAGGAAAAAGAGATAATGACAGAATTCCATAATGGCGCGAATCTAGGAATAACCAAGACCATTGAAAAGCTAAAGCAAATGTTCTACTGGGTTGGCTGTCAACAAGCGGTAGCCGATTGGATAGCAAACTGCACCCAATGCATGACAGCTAAGAGGCCGACGCGAAGAAGTCGTGGCCAGATGTAGCTATACAACTCTGGGGCACCCTTTGAGCGTATAGCTATGGATGTGGCTGGTCCGTTTCCAGTCAGTAACTCAGGAAAATGTACCCGTTTTGGTGTCCCCTCGGAATTTCACTCGGTTCAGGGGAGGAATTTTGAATCCACTATCTTCAAAGAAATGTGTGAGGCATACGGCATTCGAAAAACAAGAACTACTCCACTGCATCATCAGTCTGACGGCATGGTTGAAAGATTTAACCGAACTCTTGAAGAATACCTGAGAAAAGTGGTCGGCGCAGATCAAAGAGATTGGGATGAACACATACCAAAGTTCCTTTTGGCATACAGGTCAGCCATCCATGACTCCACATTGCGAACACCCGCCAAAGTAAAGTACAAAGATAAGTAACGGCTAGAAGGTTCTTGAATTCGCTAGATATAACTTCATTTGAGTACGGTGAGTTGGTGTAAATGGCGGAGGTCTTTGGAGTGGAGAGTTCAGTTTGTGATTAAACCCCGTAAAGTAAGCAACGCGAATTTATAGAAAAATATATGACTTGTTAAAGTGTTATAAAGTAAACTGTTGTACTTTATAAGTAAAATAAAAGGAAGTTAAACATTTGTAATTATCGTAATTATCGTATTATTATCGTATTATTATCGTATATCCGAAATTGGCCCCATAGAAACAGGTAGCTCCATAGAAACAGGTAGTTCCATAGAAACAAGTAGCGTCTCTACAGCTCGAAAACTTTTCGTGGTCGTGTGTTTCCAATGTGGGTTATGAAAGACCAAAATTTTTAAAATCTATTATTTGTTATTGCTAATAATTCCTTAAAAAAGACTCATACAATTAATAATACTATTAAATAAAAAAAAACTTAAAAATACACAGATATACTTAAAACTGTGAGGGGTATCGAACCCGAGAACGAGCACCAAAAGCGCAGCAGCATGCCGCTCTACTAATTGGACCACACCACTCATGGTGATCGTAAACTTGAGTTGAATAAGATAGTATAGAGAGCTCTTTAAATTTCTCAAAGAGAATTATTTATCGTTTGCTCTCTAATATATCTCGTTGTGTGGTGAAGTCACTCCCATTGAACTCAGCAAAGAATGGTACTACTTGAGAACATTTGAGCCAGTGATGGAAAACATAGTATAACAGTACAAGTTTTTAGACCAACAGCTCTTGGCAAAGGGAAAATGAAAATTTAATTTCGATACAAAATATTATATTTTTAAAAGACCTTGATAAAGTCAATATACGATGTTTAGGAATAAATTCTGTTTGGAATTGTATATCAGCTTATTATGGTCTCTACCGATGATTTCGATTGACATTATTTACAATCTGTAATATTTTTGTACAACGAATACAATTTTTTACTGCGAACCATGTGGTAAATTGTCAAAGTAAATTGTCAAAGTTGATGTTGACATACAGTCACTCCAAAAAATGAGTGCTCAGTTTCACATTAAAAATGTATATAATCTTTTCATTTCACTCTTAAACTTTTAAAAAAAAATTTAACAATTGTTTTGTAATTAGTAAAATGTGTACGGACTTTGATTTTGTGAGAAAATAAAACATATTCGGTTTTCAGAGTTTCTAAAATTACATCAAAAACGGAATAAGTACTCTTTCTTAACTCCAAAAAGTGAGGGCTCATTTATACATATGTTGAGGAAACAGGTTTGAAATTACGGGAAACTAAACTTAACATCATGCTAAAATTAGGAAGTGATATGTTTCCAAGCCTATCATTCAGAGTTTGTCGGAGGACAAAGACATATTATAGAATATTGTCGATATGACTCCTAAACGTAAGGAAACATTGGAGAAGTGAGTGAAGTTATAAACGTTTATAACTACCAAGGCAATAAGTAGTCTGGGAGCCCCGGTATCCAACAATGTCCTCACTTTTTACAGATTCGATTTCAGAGTGGGGGTATCCGTAGGGAGAAAATTCAGATTTCATATGAAAAATTTTGGAGAGAACGAGTGGGCATATCGAAAAAACGGCGTGGGTGGCATCAATCATGGGGATATCATAAGTACACTGGGAGCCCCGGTATCCAACCCTATCCCCGCTTTTTACAGATTCGATTTCAGAGTTGTCGTATCCGTAGTGAAAAAATTCAGTTTTCATATGGAAAATTCTGGGGAGGCTGAGTGGACATATCTAAAAACCGGAGGGATGGCATCGATCGTGGGGATAGTATAAGTAGTCTTGAAGCCCCGGTATCCAACCCTGTTCCCGGTTTTTTCAGATTAGATTTCAGAGTGGACGTATCCGTAGGGAGAAAATTCTGATTTCATATGGAAAATTCTGGAGAGGACGAGTGGGCATATCGCAAACACGGCGCGGGTGGCATCAATCATGGGGATACAATAAGTAGTCTGGGAGGCCCGGTATCCAACCCTGCCCCCACTTTTTTCAGATTCGATTTCAGAGTGTGCGTATCCGTAGTGAAAAAAATCGGTTTTCACATGGAAAATTCTGGGAGGATGAGTGGACATATCTAAAAACTGGCGGGGGTGGCATCGATCGTGGGGATAGCATAAGTAGTCTTGAAGCCCCGGTACCCAATCCTGTCCCCACTTTTTTCAGATTCGATTTCAGAGTGGGCGTTTTCGTAGTGAAAAAATTCAGATTTCATATGGAAAATTCCGGAAAGGACGAGTGGGCATATCGGAAAACGACAGGTGTGGCGTACACCTTGGGCCATTTACTGAAGTAGTCCATAACGACTAGGGCATATTGGTTCCCAGAGCTACTTGTTGGATATGGACCAACCACATTCATTGATATTCGCTTGAAGGGAGCACTTGGGCTATCCTGATCTCTCTGTAAGCAGCTCCTCCGCGTTGGTCCTTAATTGTCAAGCACTGAGTGCAGCCTGCAATCCACTCGGATACAGCTTGTTGACGGCCAACCCAATAGAAACGTTCACTTAGTTTCTCCATAGGTTTGTCTTTACCGAGGTGCCTACCACTCGGACCATTATGAGATTCTGCAATTATCTCTTTCACTTTCAAGGCAGGTGCAGCAATTAGATTTTTCTCCGTTTTACCATCTTCACTTTCCCATACACGGTATAGACAGCCATCTAGCAATCTCAGGCTATTCCACTGGGCCCAATATGATTTTAAAAAGGGGCTTTCTGAAGTAATTTCATTCCTCGTTAATTGTCTATCCTCTTCCTTTGCCAAAATAATTTTTGCCAATACAGGATGACTTCTCTGTGCCGTAAACCACTCGTCGTCCGATTCAATTCGCAGGGATCGGACGCCAATAGTTTGCTCTTTTATCTCAGCCTTAGAATCCTGCGTATGCTCGATTACATGTGGACGGTCATTTATTCGTCCGGTATCGGCCGTTATCGCTGGAGATCTTGACCGTTTTCTAGGTCTGTACAGTCCAGTTCGCTTCAGTTCGCTAACGGCGCCTTTCAAATCTTTTGATTTGCCTTCCGTTTCTACCCTTCGCACATGTTGTGTCTGTTGGCTGAAAACAACCCTCGCCGTCTCATTCGCCAAAGCAAATGAAACTGTTTCCACAAATGTAGCTCTTTGTG
Organism: Phaonia tiefii; assembly: GCA_963931995.1. Taxonomy (NCBI): domain Eukaryota; kingdom Metazoa; phylum Arthropoda; class Insecta; order Diptera; family Muscidae; genus Phaonia; species Phaonia tiefii. The sequence goes on from OZ008369.1 coordinate 218,860,311, forward strand.
AGGCAAATACAGCATGTCTAACATCAGGATCGTTAATGCCCCTAACAAATGCCTATATCTTAAATTGCTCTTAGAAAGTTTGGGGTTCTCCCGGATATGCCATCAATACCAAACGTTCCACCTCGGTTGCGAAGTCCTGAAGTGTGTCATTATGCTTTTGCACCCGGCCTCTTAATTGCTCAATTTTCTGTTCAACTTCTTCGAACTTCTGTTCTACGTTTCGAATTTCTCATTAACATGTATTTCCATTTAATCACTAAACTGAACTCTCCATTCCAAAGACCTCCGTTATTTATACAAACTCACCATTATCCAATGAAGTTATATCTAGCGAATTCAAGAACCTTCTAGACGTTGTTGTTGTTGCTTATCATGGTAGAATCATCTCGAATGGTGATGATTCACCTCTTAACTGAGGTGAATTCATGCTACTGGTTTAGCGAGCTGGTACGTTGTTACCAACGTACTGTTATTTACATAATGTTAGTAGAGTCATTAAGAGCAAGCAAAAGCTTGTACTTATTAGTAACAATATTTTAAAATCTTCTCCAAAACAATTCGCTGCTAGGATATGCCTTCCTCTCATTTATTTATTTTCGCTTTGGTCATTTCTTTACGGAGTAGTAATCCAGCAAACAAATTCAAGTGTTTTGGAAGCATGACCAACTTTTTGGCATTCTAAAGCGCTGACTTGGAAGTCCTCACAGTACAACTTCGATAATCCAGATATGGTCTAATCCGGAATCCTTCTGTAATCCGGACAGAGTTGGAAAATTAAAAATATCTATTATATACCTTGTAATCCGGACCAACCACGGTTTCGCTAATCCGGATCGCGTGTTGTGTAATGCAGTGTTCGATAATTCAATAAAATACAACACATTCATGCTATTTTCACTAAAACACGTTATTTGATATTCTTGTATTCACATTATTTCGCCTTTTACGTACACATTATTCCATGGTATAATGATCTACGTGGTAGTAGCTGTAGAACAGCTGATTTGTTTTTTTTTTCATTTCACAGCAGGCGAGAATTGTCAATTTGCATACATTTTGTTGCTACATATTCTTTGTTTTCATTTACTAAGAGAGTTTGACATACCACGCCTGCACAACTGCCTCTTATTGTTGCCTAAACCAGCAACAACGTCTAATGCTATTACCACGAAGACCATTATACATACCATGCATTATTACATACAAACTTGCAACAATATTGAACAATGACACACATTTTACAGCGCATCACTATGTAGCTCGGGGATTCACCGAATATAAATAAAGTTGAATTAGACAGTTTGACTATTCTTAGAACGCTTCGGCAGCGTGCAATGGAAACTAAACAAAAGTATATTCGGCAAAGAATGGTATCCGAATTTTTTAAACAAATTTAAATTTAATATACCATTACTATATACTTTTAACGTTTATATTGAAGTGATTGTTATAGTTTTTTTTATCATAATAAATGAATAAATTGAATTATAAGTGTTTTTATCTCAATAATTTTAATGCCTTTGGTAATCCGGATTCCTGCGTAGTCCGGATTGAGTTGGTTTTAATTGATCCGGATTAACGAAGTTCGACTGTATATGTTTACCATACGAAAATAAAATAAAGTAATTCACAACGTTTTATGTAACGAAAATTGTAGGCAACATCGTAAAGCAATGTCTACATTTTGTCGTTAGTTTCGTTTCTAAACAATAATGTTGCCCTTGTATGAGGCGACATTTACAAAATGTTACTTGCCATCACCTTTCAAAGTTATGCTTCTTTTGGGATTTGAAACGAACGTAGAAATGTTTCATTTTCTCACAACAGTATTCTTCCTTTTGCATTTTTAGGCTGATTTATTATATTTATATTTCTCTAAAAAACACTTTTTACTTGATTTTACATACTTGAAAACATTTAACAGTTATAATTCTACCTCAAAAAAGTTAGCTCTCGAGTATTCTTTACTTTTGCATTAGAAGTGTTTAAGCTGTTGATGGGACAACATGAATTCAAATTTGGAGTTCGAATACATTGTGGGTGCCCGTAAAAATAGTGTTTTAGTGTATATTAAAAACGAAAAACAGATTTTTGCTCTTAAATCAAAATATTTTAATAAAACGTCAAATGAGCATATTAGCCGATATGAATGCTATCAGAGCAGGGTGTAAAGCTTCTATTCAAATCATTGAAGAATCAGGAATATCTACTCGGCGCCCTGGTAATGAAGTTCACCTGGAACATGGAGACCAAGAAGAACTAAAACAACAACTTGAGCTTAAAAATCAAATCAAATCAGAAGTTTCTAAACCATCTCTTCAGGCAAATAGAGTAAGAGTGGTATTCAATAATCAGTGCCAGAACAATAAAGAGGTAGCAAAACGTGTTGGTTTTAATAAAATGCAGCGGCATTTACGGAGGTTAAAGTGTCAAACAATGCCAAGTGCACCTCAAAATCCTCGTGACTTCATAAAATTATTCAAAAATTCTTCTCTACTAAATGAATTTGCCATGTGTGAAAGTGACGATAAAGAAACATTTTATCAAACTACTGTGACAGAAGAAGATTTCTCATACACGCTATTTCTGTCAACGCCAATCACCAAATTAATAAAAGATAATATAAATTGCGAAGATCGACATTACCTTATGGATGCTACATTTTCCGTTGTTCCGTCGTGCGGATACAAACAATTATTGATAATACATATAGCTCAGGATAGACACGTAAGTAAACTTTGAACACGTATGTAAAATCACATCATCTCCCACTTTGGGGTCCATTTCCATAAATATCATCGTATAGCAAGCTCAATATGAAAACAAGCCCCAAATGTGTTTATGTAATTAAGTCTCAAACAAGTTTGGGACTCTGTTTCATTATTGGTTGAGAAATACAGCTTTTATGACAGAAGAAAATAAATGAAAAATTTTTCAAAAAAATCGCGCGATTTTTTATGAAAAATTTTTCGCCAGCGGCGCAGCTTCCTTATATCTACATTAAACATTATTTCATTCTTTACAGACTTTCCCTTTTGCTTTTGCTCTTATGTCCAATAAGAAACAAAAAGCTTATGAGCACGTACTACAATACATTGACTCCAATATTTTTAAATTCGGAGCCAAAAGCTTTACTACTGACTTCGAAAAATCTATGAGGAATGCTATACTTTCGGTTTTTCCTAAAACAAAATTAAAAGGCTGCTGGTTTCATTTTTGTCAAGCTTTAAGGAGGAAGGCTTCAAAAATGAAACAATTGTCAAAATTTTTGAAAAACTCAACAGAGGCTAAGCGAATTTTTCAAAAAATTCTAGTTCTTCCACTGCTGAAGGCTGCCGCATTTGAGGAAGCCTTTGATATTTGCAAAATGGAGGCCTATTCCAACCCTTTGTTTGTAACAACGGACGAAAATGTTTTTGAACCTCTTTTCAACTATTTTGAACTACAGTGGCTTAAGAAGGTAATATCTTGTATCTGGTCATATAATTGCATTTTCATGTATATGAAACATTTTATATTCGTAGGAAACTCCCAAAAATGTATCTCTGCACAAAGAATGCGTCAGAACAACAAGTTCCTTAGAAGGATACAACAGCTATCTTTCGAGTCTAATTGCAACACATGGAAACTTTTGGGATTTTTTTAAAGTTTTGAAGCAGGACGAAGGTCGTCAATTCAATGAGTTTTCGCAAACCCTTGATGGAGTCTACGAAGTTTTTGAAAGACCAAAAAAGAGAAATAGAGACCAAAGTCGCATCATAAATGATTTAGTAACGAAATATGACCTAGGAGAAATTACGCTAAAAATATTTTTACAAAGCATGACGAATAAAACAAATAATATTCTACCTGCTAATGAAATAATACCTAAAAATTCGGAAACTGAATCTTCAGAATCCGAAGAAGAATCCGAAAAAATAACTAATGAACTTTTGTGCGAAGTTTGTTATCAAAACAAAAAGAACACAATTCTAAAACCATGCAAACATGGAAAAATTTGTCGTGTATGTTTTGATGAAATCAATAAGAAACACCTTGAAAATGATACGCTAACATTGTGCCCATTTTGTCGCCAAATAGTTGGTAGTGCTGAAGAATTCTTTATATAAAATTTATGTGAATACTTGTATATACTATACTTTATTTCAAAACACAGTTTATTTTTTTAAGTATCTCTAATGAATTCTTGTTTTTTGTTACTCATTAAAAGATTTTCACTTGTGCTGGAAAAAATTAAAATATCTCAAATTGTTCACTTTATTTTTTAAAATATTTAAAACAACTCCAAAAATCGGGACACAAGCCCCATTGGCTTTTATGTCCGAAAAACGTGTGGTCATAACCCCCAACTAAAAGCGGTCATAATCCCCAATGGGGGTTATGTCCGAAAAGTGTAGAGGACATAACCCCCAACGAAATTGGGGATTATGTCCGAGGCATTACGCGGACATAACCCCCAAAATCGTTTCGGGGATTATGTCCGTGGGGATTATGTCACGGCACCACTAATTGTTGGGCGTTTTTATATGGGGAACTAACCGATATTAAGCGGCACCATTGAGAAATAAAAAACCATAGCTGGTGAAAGATAAGTGGTCGATTTGAAAGTATAGGGAAATTTTCTAGATGGCGCCGGGGTGGTGGATATATGAAAATTTCCCAAAATCAAAAATTATTGAAACCATGGTTTTTTGCGTTTTGTATTGTCAACAAATAACAATTTATTTATTCTTATATTTATATTTCTAAAACATTATAAGCCTGTTGTCTAACTTATGTATATTTAAGAAAAATTTGTTCATTATTATATTAATTAATTGAATCTAGAACTTTGAATTCAAATATTTAACGAAATGCTTATGCAAATAGTATTGTGAATTACTAATATGTTTTAAATCCCAAAGTGGTAACTTTGTATATATTTTGAATAGTTTTGTACTAAAATTGTACGGATAAAATACGTAAAACTCGGATAAAATTTGTAAAACTCGAAGCATCTTCGGATGTCAAAATGAGAGGAAAACTTCCCTTGCGATATAATAAGCTTGTTTTTTTAATTCCTGCTAAACTAATTTTTCGACGACTTTGTATGGGATGCTGCTTAAAATCGTTTAATATCGCTTAGCTCCCCATACAAGGTGGTCGAAAAATTAGTTTAGCAGGGAATACAAAAACAGGCTCCTTTCTCAGGCTCCATTCTCAATAAATCACTTTGAATATCAACTGATTCAATTGGATTTATTTCTTATTTATTTTTATACTCTACTCTGAGCGAAATCTAAGCAATTTCTTCCAAACTGTGAAAATGGATCGGCTTGCTTAGTAATTTAGAGCCTATACAGATTTTAGCTCCACAATATCTCAGCGTGTCTGCCAAACTCTTTCGTCTACAAATGCCATTCGACCAACAACCATACAGTCCACCAATTGGGACAAATCGCTTAATTCTTCATACAAAATATACGAAAAATTAGTTTAGCAGAGAATAAACAAAACAGGCTTAATGTTGCCCTTGTATGAGGCGACATTTAAAAGATGTTGCCATCACCCCTTCACATTTAAGCCCTTTTTATGGTGTGGAACGAACATATAAATGTTTATTTTTTCCTTGTTTCGCATGATTTTATTACCTGGCGTAATTATTCGATCAGTGTATATACATTAAGCTAAATTAAGCAATGTTAAGCGACTCCTCGTACAAACTGGCGAATGTTTATAATACAATAGGTATTATTGGATATTCCCGCTAAACTTATGGTGATTTCGTTTTTAAAAAATAATGTTGCCCCTGTATGGGGCAACATTTAAAAAATGTTGCCATTTGGCCGTTTTTAGGCTGAGACACGAACATGGAAATGTTGAATTTTGCCACAACTGTATGCTTTTTTAGCATGGCTTTATTACCTCGCTTAACTATGTTATTCGATTGGTTTGTATGGAAATTTAAGCGATATGCAGCAATTTTAAGAGACTTGATATACAAACTGAAATGGTTTTTGTCGTTATTCCCAATTAACAAGAATTCTGCTACTTTGTTTGAGAAATTATGCGAATTTTACTGAAGCCGGTTAAATTACTCTTCCGACTTTACAAAAGGTAGAACAATTAGCTTAGCGAGGACAAATAAGAAACAAAATTACCGAAATTTGGCATTTTTCGGGCAACATTCTCACCCATTACTCGCTGAGAGGTCAGAAAATGCAACATTTTTGCACTTTTTGAATGCAACATTCTCAGAAACGAACACAAAACCTTCATGTGGGGTTGCACTTTTCGGCGTAGGTTTCGTCTTACCTTACGGTATTGTAATTGTTGTAATCGTTATTTCATTGATTATGAGGAAACGGCGAGATAACTTTTGTTAAAAATTTTTTGTAGGTAAATGAAGATATTATCTTTCGTTTGATATACATTTCATATTGGTTGATATCTTCCTAATATTTAAATTTCTCAAATGAAAATTGTTTAAACAATACAAGAAAGCAACAACAACAAAAAAGTAAATATCAAATAAATAAATTCATTTGCTTATGTTATTTATCATTTATTGTTATATATGTTTTCTGTCTTATCGGATGGCGTATTCTACGTTAAACTTAATGGCCGTGTCTCTGACACAGCCTACAGGAACAGTCCGTGGCCGAAGGCCTCGGAGAACTGTCTGCTGTTTTTTTTTAACAAACGAACACAAAAAGGCACTTTAGGGCAGAGGGCACAAAAATTTTGCATTTTTTCTCAGAATCGAAATCGCCATCACCATTTCGCGATTCTGGTTTGACAAGGTTCTAACTGCCAAAATTTCATGATCCGACCTAATAATGGCATTTAGTCATAGAAAGACTATACTATCCAATAAGCTGACTTTGGATGCCATCTAGTGGATATTATGGAAACTACTAAAATTACAAGGGTTTATCTGACATATATGTATAATTTCTCAATACAGTGACCATACAGTTGTTATGGTCAAACGATGTTTGCTTGATATTCATTGATATTCATCAGCAACAAAAGAAACTATTTAGTATTATCCAGTTACATCGAAAAATTTTGGTAAGTGTTGTGGTCTGTTATTTCAATATTAAAACAAAGTACAATTAATTGTTTTCATTTATTTAACATTATATTTTTACTTATTTTACATTTACATCCCAACATTTCGTCAATTATATATAAACATATATGTATAATTTCTCAATACAGTGACCATACAGTTGTTATGGTCAAACGATGTTTGCTTGATATTCATTGATATTCATCAGCAACAAAAGAAACTATTTAGTATTATCCAGTTACATCGAAAAATTTTGGTAAGTGTTGTGGTCTGTTATTTCAATATTAAAACAAAGTACAATTAATTGTTTTCATTTATTTAACATTATATTTTTACTTATTTTACATTTACATCCCAACATTTCAGTCGCAGGGAACTCTTGTATACAAGAGATTGACAATGCTCATAGCCAAATTGAAAAAATGCTAAACAGAAGTGAAATATATTCGCCCCTTGGACTTGTAAGAGCGTTGTTAAAAGTAAACCGGAAAATACCATTTAAAGTAATTCAAATGAAATCTGAAGATTTCAAAGACTATGCAGCTTCGACACAGCTTTTAAATTACAAAATGATTCCGTTCACTAACGTGGCACAGTTACACTTTTCACAAACTTTGCACGAAGTAACATACAAGACGGAACATACATCGGAAGCAAGAGAGAATATCGCTAACCTTAAAACCAAAAATTTGACAACCCGGAGAGCTACGGCAGTGCGTCCATCAGAATTTTTATATGCTATTCAATTTTCCCCAAGGGTACAGAGGACAAAAAATAGAATTTCTGAAGATAAAATTAAAGATATAAAGGCATCTTATCCATTTATGTCATTACAAGACAGAACATTTTATAATATCATTATATAAAATATGATTATGTAAATCTGTAATATGTACTTACATACTTCAATGTTATGTTTATGAAACTATTTTCTATTTTAATAAAGTTTTGTAATATATATTTTTTTTAATAATTTTATTAAATTACTAGCTGATCCGGACAACGTTGTTCAAATAAAAAAAATTTTAAATCTCTACAACAGCGCCACCTATCGGGTCCAAACGTATTCTATCTTTCAAGCTGGAAGCAATCACACATACCCACAAAATATCATTGAAATCAGTTGGGCTGTTTTGGAGATTAGCGTGTACGAACAGTGACACGTTATTTTCATATATTAAGATTGTTGAATCATACGTAATTTGACAAAGTTGTATTGGCCGATACACCCTTGTAATTCTCTGGTAAACGCAAAAGTCGTGTGAGAAGGTTCTAACTGCAAAATTACGTTTAGCAAATAGCCAAATCTAAGAAATATTTTTCTCAGTTTGGATTATAAAATATCTTTATATTTATTGTTATCTAATTTCAATCATTCATCCGATTAAATTTATCAATAGGAATAAAAATATAAGACAATAAAACTTTAACTTCAATTTTCTCAATATGTTGGAAATAACATTTAGAACCTTGTCAAACCAGAGTCGCGATTTGTTTGAAAACTTACCCGAATTTAACTGAAGGCACATAAATTATCATTGCGCCCTTACAAAAATTAATAAATTTAGCTTAGCGAGGACTAATACCACAAATAAAATGACACGGGCAGTGTTACCATGTTTCCATAATTTATGCCGTTTTGGCACAATTTTATTGGGTTTGGCACTTGTTTTTTGAAAAATTATGCCAAGTTCCGTTTAGCACAATTTTCTCAACACTTTTCTAATTTTTTTAATTTTAGTGCAGTTTTTTACCACAATTTTTTGCAAACGGCACAATTTTTTGTATTGAAAAAGTCTGCCTTTAATTTATCTGAAAAATTTATTTTTAAAGCATATTTATCGGTTTATCTATATGTGTCTTGTACTCCTTATCTCTTTGCGGAAATGTCGTGAACAAAATCAATTACAGGGTTGTTATGCCAAAGTACTTTCGTACGTAAAGGGTAGCGCAAAGGATACAGAAAATTTGATGTTCCGACTACTTTGCCAAACAAGGTAACTCCACAGGCGTAAAGGCAAAAATTTAATTCATGAAATATCAGAAATAGGTTGACTATTTCAAAAATTTCCGTGTAGAGGTAAATGACAAAATTCCTTATAAATTTATTATTAGGAATGCCAAAAACTTTCCTGGAAGCAGAAGTGGAAAAAACGATGTAAAACGTACTTTTTGTACCTGGAGTAAAAAATGGGCGATTATTAACAAACTTAAAATCAGTCGTTTTGTACCGTACAGTGCTTCAATATCAAGATGTGACATTTTTAAAATGGTCTAAATTCGATATATGTTATTCCTGAAGCTCCAGATATAAACTACAGAGAAAAGCTCCTTGCTCATTATGAGGGTAATATGTGACAAAGAAAATTCCGAAGTAGAGACGATTTGATCATCAAAATTTGGGAATTTCTATTGTAAGATGATTAAAAGAAATTGTTAAAACCAATGGATCTCAACAAAATTATAAATTAATTTTTGAAGTTTTATTTAAAAAAAATGTGAATGCTGAAAATAACCCATACTTTGGATTTCGTTGTTGTTGTATAAATTCTTAAAATATTTTAAGTTAGTGTTTTGTATGAAATTAAGATACAGGCTAACAACTAAAACCATAATAATACTTATTTTTAAGAGGTTTGGGGATTAAAAAGTAAATTTTAGCAAAAAAATTGTTGCCTGTAAAGTCGGTTTTACGGGCGAAGATTTTACGTGACAACGGCTTTTTCTCGGTAGAATATTTATTGATATGAATATAATTAAATTGCACAATAGGAACAAGGAATTGAATGAAAATAAGAATTGCACAAATTTTAACTATAGAAATATACCTATTTTGTTTAGATTGATTTGATTTTCATATTGATTAGATGTTAAAATTCTTGCTCAACACAGTTTAAATCAAGTTTTCTTATATCTGCCACTTTTTCTTAATATTTGTAATTTTAAAGAATCAATTCGAAAATCAAAACATTTATTCAGATCGAAGGTTCAAATTTTTGCTAAATAAATTTGAAATTAATTAAAATTTGTAAAATAAAAAAAAAAACCAATGAGTGTTAGAACTCACGGGCGATGTTTTAACATTTATTGAAACTTATGGTTTAGGAAAATAGAAGTAATTTCAACACCATCTAGGTACCTGTGCGATTTCTATGAACACATTATCAAATGTGACATTATAAACAATAAACATATCCTTTATTATAAAATATAAACATTTCTTTTATTATAAAAAATAAACATTTCTTTTATTAAAAACAAAAGAAAATAATTTACTAACCAAAAAGTATTTCAATTCATCATATTCGCATATCGTTTTTAAAGCCGACCGCAGCTCTCTGTTTCGTTTTGGCTACCTAATTCATATGAAAATTTCTACACACAAACATACACTACACATATCATAAAGCCAAAAAACAAAAAACAAAAAAAAACAAAAAATAATACCTTATCCAATGCAGACTGATCTAAATCAATATTCATACACACGCACATATATACGCACATACATACTTGCTCAGTCGTCATATATATGATGTGCCAAAAAACAAAAACACTCACACCACCGACCAACAGCCACTAAAAGCAAATCGTTTCTGGCACACAAGTAAACACACACATCCGCACACACAGAATTATTTATTGAGTGGGAGAGAGACGCAAGGCATTCGGCGGGCCTCTCTCTCGTTCGGTGACTCATCGTAACGTTACCGGGCGTTACACTTTTTCATAAGTGACTCCCAGCCGCAACCTAATTTAAGACGTTGTCACGTCAAAACCATGCCAAATGTCCACAATTTTTGAGGACATTTGGCATAATATTTTAGTCGGTCTCTGGCAACACTGGACACGGGCACATTCTCCGCCATGACTCTCTGAGAGAGAAGAAAACCAATATTTTGCGCTTTTTGAGTGCAACAGCCTCAAAAACGAACCCAAAACCTTGAGGAGGCTTGCACTTTTTCTTAAACGAACATAAAAATCACTTTTAGCGCAAAGGGCAGACATTTTTTTGCATTTTTTCTCAGAAACGAAATCGCCATTAGTATACCATTCAATTACGGGGTGTGTATAGCGAGGTTTTAATAACACTGTCCAAGTCGAAAAAACGTAGACTCAACGGATTTACACTAATCCGGTCCTACGAATCGAACTGCATCATTGTTTGTTTGCCCTCCATTTTTTTTCTTCATTTTCTTCTTCATTTATAACTGCGAAACTGTTGCTTATCCTGGGAAATAGTGTAGGTGTATAGTAAAGGAATAGTATAGGTATTGTTATTGTTAATTTTTCTAAATTTGGCATTCTCGAGTCAGGGTGACTTACATATGTATAAACTTGTCTCAAAAAATTAGCTCTAAATACCCGTATTTGAACTGCCGTCAGTTAATGGGGTGCAATTGCAGTTGACGGAAAAGGGAATAATTCTCGACCGAAAACTGTCTTGGAAACCGAATATGGAGGAGAGGGTAAAAACGGCGTCTGTTGCTCTTTACTGCTGTAAAGGGGCGATAGGAAAGCGCTGGGGACTGTCTCCTAAGATTACCATGTGGATTTATACGGCAATAGTCAGACCAATACTTCTCTATGGCATCGTAGCTCCCTCCAAAAGAAATATATTCTAAATTCCTTGTTGAAAATTCAAAGATCAGCACTGATTAGCGTTAGTGGGGCAATGGGCACGACGTCAGGTACTGCACTTAGTGCTATCCTGAACATCTGTACTCCTGATATCATGGCCGAATCGGCAGCCGCTACATCCCTGGTGAGAATCAGAGATTGTGGCGTTTTGATATCGGGGCATTCCGTACACACTGAATTACTACACCGGATCCACTCTATTCCCGTAAAAACGGACTACTGTATGCCCTACCTTCTACCAGCAACAAATCTAAGGACTTCTATTCCGAATAGGAATACCTGGGAAAAGTCACTGGAAGGAGACACCAGTAGTATCAAATTTTTCACGGATGGATCAAAGTTGGAGGAGCAAGTTGGCTATGGGGTCCATTCACCGGACCTAAATGTAAATATCTCCTTCAAGCTGCCTGATCCCTGTAGTGTATTTCAGGCGGAAATTACCGGTAATTTGCTGAATTACTGTAAAGTAGTGTCACAACCCTCCGGAAAATATGTATCTAACCTGACAGCCAGGCTGCCATAAAATCCCTGGAAGCCATGTTTGCTACGTCCCTGATGGCGAAAGAATGCCACTCATCACTTAGGGTGATGGCAGAGCATTTTGACATGGGCTCATCTGGGTACCGGGACACAGCGACATTCCAGGCAATTGCGTAGCGGAAGCGTTACGGTACTACGACAAAAGAAGGTGTTAGTATGTTAATCTCTACCTGCCGTTTGCAGATCAGGCAGCGGGCCGATAATATTGTTACGAATAAGTAAAAGCTTTTGCTTACTGTTAATGACTCTACTAACAGTATGTAAACAACAGGCGGTTAGTGCTGCGCCTGAAAGTATGCATTGTAACAACGTACCAGCTCGCTAAACCAGTAGCATGAATTCACCTCAGAAAAGATAATTCTCCTGTGTAGGAGAATGTTCTACAAAGATAAACAACAACAACAACATCTAGTTTCTAGAAGGTTCTTGAATTCGCTAGATATATGTACCTTCATTTGTGTATGGTGAGTTGGTATAAATAGCGGAGGTCTTTGGAATGGAGAGTTCAGTTTGTGATTAAACCCCGTAAAGTAAGCAACGCGAATTGATAGTAAAATACAAGTTTTGTTAACGTGTTATAAGTAAAGTAAACTGTTGTACTGTATAAATAAATAAGAGGAAGTGATACCGTTGTAATTATCGTAATTAAAAACGAACCTTGTTTTATTATTGGGAATAAAACAACGCAAAAAGGACGAATAAGGAAATTCGTAACATTGGTGTCAGAAGTGAAATTACGAATTAAGGACAACGATGAAGTTTGAAGAACTCAAAGTTGAACAGCTAAAAAAGGAGTTGAGCAAATTGGATCAACCGACAGCTGGTAATAAAGTAGAGCTGCAGAGGCGATTAATAGAAGAATTTAAACGCCGAAACATCAACATTGATACATATCAGTTCGAGTGCAAAGACGAAATGGAGGTTTGTGCAAAAGAAGCAACTGGTAATGTAGATGTTTCTACAATGTTTGCTGCCATGATGGCCAAATTGGACGATAATTCTAGAATAATGGACGAGAAATTGAGCGAAAATTCTCGAATAATTAACGACAAACTGAATGAGAAATTTGGTGAAAATTCTAGAATTATGAACGAGAAATTGGACGAGAATTCTAGAATTATGGACGATAAATTAAGCGAGAATTCTAGAATTATTCAAGAAACATCAAATGCCACAAATGAGAAACTGCAAGAAATCTCCGAAGTTGTGAGCAATATGGAGATTCAAGTGAACGATAAATTCGAAAAGGTTGAAGAAAAAATCGAGGAAATGGGGCAGAAGATTGAAGAAGTCGAACATAAGTTCGAGGAAGTCGAACGGGAACTAAAAAACGATGTAAGCGAATTGCAAAGGAAAAATGAATGAACTTCAGTTGCAAGAGGGTCCGGTGCGAGTAATTTCTGAAGGCTCTAGTAGATTGAAAGCTCCCAGTTTCGATGGCTCTACACCTTTCGATGTTTTTAAATTCCAATTCGAAATGGTCGCAATTAAGAACTTGTGGAACAGCAACGACAAAGCCGTTGAGCTAATTTTAGCACTGAAAGGCAACGCAGCAGAAGTCCTTCAGAGCATTCCCGTCAGTGCCAGAAACAACTACGAGGATATACTGGCTGCGTTACAACGCAAGTATGGTGGCGATCACAAGAAGGATTTATATCGCATGGAATTGAGAGGCCGAGTGCAAAAGCATAATGAAACGCTTCAGGACTTCGCAACCGAGGTGGAACGTTTGGTGTTGATGACTTATCCTGGTGAGTCCCACCCATTCTTGGATCAATTTAAGATTGAAGCATTCGTCAACGGCATCCGTGATCCTGACATAAAATACGTGACTTGTGCCACACAAAAAGCTACATTCGCCGAAACTGTTTCGTTCGCATTGGCACGGGAAACAGCAAAATTTGTGTCCAAGCCTCAAATACAAAGAGTTAGAAAAATTGAAATGGAGTCGGAGGCAGGAGATTTGAAGGGTGCCATAAACGATCTTAAAGAAATCACCCAAACCCTCAGCAAGGCGTTACCAGGCGGAAGTAAGCCCAGACCAAAGTGCTACAATTGCGACAAACCTGGTCATATTTCACGAAACTGCAGAGAGCCACGAAAACGATCAAGATCGAGCTCACCCCAACGTGGCAATAAACGGGTAAATTTTACTACACAAAATGAATCTCCGTTAAACTAAAACGAGCTAGCCCAGAGGGGCATGGACTAGCTCCCACAACCGAGGGCCCCACGATCTCCATCTCAATAATACAACAGAAAAACAACAACCTCACTGTCTACGGAGCTATCGGTGGTCGGAAGCGCATATTGACTATGGACACAGGCGCGTCACAATCTATCATCAGATCTGATTTGATAAATGGACCAATAGAATCGTTACATGGTGTAAGACTCCGCACAGCAACGGGTGAACCAGCAACTGTACATGGTAAAGTTAAATTGAAGTTAGCCATTGCCAACATGAGCATCGAACACGTGTTTATTGTCGCCGACATTGTAGATGAAGTGATAATTGGCGCAGATTTTATGATTGCCCAAGGCCTCAAGTTAGATATGGGGCAGCAAATTTTGACGTGGGCTAATGTGGAAATTCCTCTCAATGTGGGATACGACAATACAACACAGATTAAAAGGCTGATCGCTTACAAAGATGTAAAATTGCCACCAAAATCAGAAACCATAGTATGGGCCCGAATGGAGGGAGATTGTGAGATCGGCGGTTTGTGGGTAGTTGAACCGGCAAGTATAAACAACTATAACATCATCACTGCCAAAGCTCTAGTAAGAACTAATAATGAAGGATACTTGCCTGTACGAGTTCTAAATTTGTCCAACAACGAGGAGGTGATCGGCGACCGCACAGAAATTGCAGAATGTACACCAGTCGAGGCGGTCATCAACTGTGAAGTTAATTCTGACTGCAGCAAACTATCAGAAAAGGAGCAGAAAGTGCTGGAGTCGCATCTCAGTGAGTGGGTGCGAGAACTAAAGCCTTCTGATAGGAACAAAGCAAAGCAAATACTGTGGAAGCATGCGTCTGCCTTCGCCCTGAAAAAAGAATGCCAAGGTAGAACATCAATGGTAAAGCATGACATCAATACAGGGGAAGCGAGACCAACAAAACAGGCGCCCAGAAGTCTTCCACTTGCAAAAAGAGATGAGGTAAAGAAACTGGTAGCTGAAATGCAGAAGGATGGTGTAATCGAACCTTCTTCAAGTCCATGGAGCTCGCCGGTGGTACTAGTTAAGAAGAAAGATGGAAGTACTCGATTTTGTGTGGATTATAGAAAGCTCAACGACGTCACCAAAAAGGACAGTTATCCACTACCAAGAATTGATGACACATTGGATACGTTGTCAGGAACAAAATGGTTCTCCACGCTGGACTTGCAAAGTGGTTATTGGCAAGTAGAAATCAGCGAGAAAGATAAGGAGAAAACTGCATTCAGCGTAGGGGATGGTCTGTGGCAGTTTAAAGTAATGCCATTTGGACTATGTAACGCTCCAGCCACCTTCGAGCGATTAATGAAGTGCGTGTTGAAAGGACTTCATTGGCGAACATGCTTGGTGTACCTAGACGACATCATTGTCATGGGGAAAACATTCGATGAACACCTGAAGAATCTTAAAGAAGTCCTTCAACGTATAACCGCGGCTGGGTTGAAACTCAGCCCGAAGAAGTGTTCTCTGTTCCAGAAAGAAGTAAAATACTTGGGACATCGAGTGACAGCAGATGGCATTTCCACCGATGAAGACAAAATCCTGACAGTGAAGGATTGGCCACGACCGCAGAATCTCCATGAATTACGCAGTTTTCTAGGACTCTGTACGTACTACAGACGGTTTGTGCCGGGTTTCGCCACAGTGGCTGCAAGTCTTCATGAGCTGACAATGAAAAGTCGGCCGTACTGTTGGAGCGAAAAACAAGAAGAGTCATTCCACCAACTGAAGCAATATTTATGCACGGCTCCTTTGCTTGCATATCCTGTTGCTGGAGAGAAATTCGTGTTGGATACTGACGCGAGTGGTTACGGAATAGGTGGCGTGCTCTCGCAGGAAATCAATGGCCAAGAAAAAGTTATTGGGTACTACAGCAGAATACTCTCACAGCCAGAGAAAAATTACTGTGTTACGAGACGAGAGCTACTGGCCGTCATAGAGTGTGTCAAACACTACCACAAGTATCTGTACGGCCAGCCTTTCCAGTTAAGAACCGATCATGCGGCGCTAAGGTGGCTACTGCAATTTAAGAACCCCGAAGGCCAACTTGCTCGTTGGATTGAAAGACTGCAGAGCTATGACTTCAGCATTGAGCATAGAAAAGGAGGAAAACACGGTAATGCTGATGCCCTGTCACGTCGTCCATGCAAGCTGGAATGCAAACACTGCTCAAAAGCAGAGGTGAAAGAAAACATCATTGACGTACGTCTGCTTCGACTAGAATCCAACGAAGACTGGTCAACAGCACAAAGAAGCGACCCTATACTGGCAAAAATCATTTCTGCAAAAGAAAATGGTGAACGACCAACACGCAATGACATCGCCTCAGAGAGCCCCCTGATGAAAGCATACTGGGCCCAGTGGAGCAGCCTAAAATTATTGGATGGTTGCCTATACCGGTTATGGGAAAGTGAGGATGGTAAAATAGTCAAAAAGTTAATAGTGGTACCTTCCTCCAAGGAAAAAGAGATAATGACAGAATTCCATAATGGCCCGAGCGGAGGACATCTAGGAATAACCAAGACCATTGAAAAGCTAAAGCAACGGTTCTACTGGATTGGCTGTCAACAAGCGGTAGCCGATTGGATAGCAAATTGCACCCAATGCCTGACAGCTAAGGGACCAACGCGAAGAAGTCATGACCACATGCAGCAATACAACTCAGGTGCACCCTTTGAGCGTATAGCTATGGATGTGGCCGGTCCATTTCCAGTTAGTAGCTCAGGAAACCAGTACGTATTAGTGGTTATGGATTACTTCAGTAAATGACCCGAAGTATACCCTGTTCCAAATCAGGAAGCGAAGACTATAATTAAAGTGTTTGTGGATAACTGGATATGCCGTTTTGGTGTCCCCTCGGAGCTCCATTCGGACCAGGGTAGGAATTTTGAATCAACCATCTTCAAAGAAATGTGTGAGTCATACGGTATTCGGAAAACAAGAACAACACCATTGCATCCTCAGTCTGACGGAATGGTTGAAAGATTCAACCGAACTCTTGAAGAATACCTAAGAAAAGTAGTCAGCGCAGATCAAAGAGATTGGGATGAACACATACCGAAATTCCTTTTGGCATATAGGACGGCCACCCATGACTCCACTTCGCGAACACCCGCTAAAGTAATTTTTGGAAATGAGCTGAAGCTGCCTGGAGATTTGGAGTTCGGTACCATACCAGCGTCTGACCCTGCGAACAGTGATGTCAACTACCATGATACGGGGGATCTTAATGATCTCCATGAATTTGTGCGCAACAAATTAAAAATGGTCAGTAACAAAATGAAAGCCAGATACGACCGAGCGGCAAATTCAGAAGGATTTCATGAAGGCCAGCTAGTTTTACTGTTCAACCCACAGCGCAAGAAGGGTTTATCTCCAAAACTTCAGACTCACTGGGAAGGCCCTTACAAGGTTGTCAAACGAATAAATGACGTGGTTTATAGAATCCAGAAAAGCCAAAGTCCAAGAGCTAAAATGAAAGTCGTGCATTTGGAAAGACTAGCCCTGTATGGAAAACGGGGGGTTGAGCCTGCTCGGGACGAACAGGCTTAAGTGGGGGGCAGTGTTACGAATAAGTAAAAGCTTTTGCTTACTGTTAATGACTCTACTAACAGTATGTAAACAACAGGCGGTTAGTGCTGCGCCTGAAAGTATGCATTGTAACAACGTACCAGCTCGCTAAACCAGTAGCATGAATTCACCTCAGTAAAGATAATTCTCCTGTGTAGGAGAATGTTCTACAAAGATAAACAACAACAACAACATCTAGTTTCTAGAAGGTTCTTGAATTCGCTAGATATATGTACCTTCATTTGTGTATGGTGAGTTGGTATAAATAGCGGAGGTCTTTGGAATGGAGAGTTCAGTTTGTGATTAAACCCCGTAAAGTAAGCAACGCGAATTGATAGTAAAATACAAGTTTTGTTAACGTGTTATAAGTAAAGTAAACTGTTGTACTGTATAAATAAATAAGAGGAAGTGATACCGTTGTAATTATCGTAATTAAAAACGAACCTTGTTTTATTATTGGGAATAAAACAACGCAAAAAGGACGAATAAGGAAATTCGTAACAATATGTTCAAGGACAAGTGGAGACTTACTTCAATTTGCAAACAAGCCAGGGTCCTCTGGCCACAGGTGGGCAGGAAGAGGACTAGGCAACTACTTAACTTGCCGAGAGGCAGGTTATCCACAATGATAGAAACACATACGGGACATTGTCTTGTAGGAAAACCCTCCCTAAGATTCGGACATAGAAACTCCACTCTCTGTAGATGTTGCATGGAAGAGAACGAGGAAACGACGAAACACCTTCTCTTAGATTACCCTGCTCTGGCAGGACTGTGAAGTAGGATATTCGGAACACATTTAGTTAGCGCCGTAGCCCTACAGGATGTTCCTGTAGGTCTTATAGACAAATTCATTGAAAGGGCAAATTGGCTAGACGACAGTCAATAGTTGCTATAGAGGAAACTGCAGGTATCACAGTGGACTTCTTTAGCCTAAGTGTGCTAGACAGCGTGCTGTCTTGAAGCCTTTTCAACCAACCAACCAACCAAGGACAACAAAATGTCATACTTTCTGTGCATTGTCGATGCTGTGAAATCATATGTATGGTATGGTAATTGATTCATAATGGGAATTTAGCATATTATATTCCAATTTTAATAATTTATGTTTTCTGCAATATATTATGTATT
Source organism: Phaonia tiefii (assembly GCA_963931995.1). Lineage (NCBI taxonomy): Eukaryota > Metazoa > Arthropoda > Insecta > Diptera > Muscidae > Phaonia > Phaonia tiefii. The sequence goes on from OZ008369.1 coordinate 218,879,470, forward strand.
CAAAACTTCTTAAAATTTTTTGATTACAAATAAGCATGCTAAACTTCTTTTCAGGATAAAAATTAAGCACATCCCCTGTCAAAGATTTGAGAGCTTCTAATCTCTCTTAATATTCAAGATTTGGGTTTAATCTCTGCAACTTTTAATTAGTCAAAATGGACCTCTTTCCGATTCAGAAATAAAAGAGGATTTGAATTTCGTTTCACATAAATATAACTTACATGTAGGTAAACTTTATTGGGGTGATACGGAGAGTATATGTTACGACTTAACTTCTTGCGTTGGTAGGAGAAAAAGAGGCCGATTTGGCGAATGTAACAATGCATGAAAACTCAGTTTGAGTGCAATATGACAACTCAAGATAAAGTGGTGCCAATCTTAGATAAAGCACTAAAATACTGGTTTACAGGGTGAGTTTAAAATACATAGTATTGAAATTACTCATAGAAAATAATACAATATTATAAATAGGTAAATAATTCAATGATTTGATTCATAAATTCATTAGTGTTTTTTTTTTTTTGGTTTGCAAATACATAGTTATACGATTAATTTGAGTTAGTTATACGATTAATTTGAGTTAGAACAAGAAATATATTTGGATGATATTACGATGAACATCCCCCTTCTTCAAATGCTATGTATGAACTAAATGTATCCCTGTATTCTGATTGCATCATCCAGCTGTCATTGGAGATCGGATGTTATTCGTATCAGGTCGTGACATCATATCCATTACCATACTTTACTGCATATTAGTAAGCGAACGATGGAAAAAAATATATTCAGTGACTTACGATATCGGAAGAGAAGTTGTAAGCAATAATCATTACTTTACTTTCGGTTGAATTTTGTTATAGATTGGAGCATTAAGTACAATATTATGCTTTACTTTCTGGCATTTTGATACGCTACACACATATAAGGGCTTCCAACTAAGCGCTTTAGCATTGCAAAAAAGTACAATAAACACACTCCCACATTGGGGCCGATTGCAAAAGTGGTAATAATATCAGAACTTATAAACTATTTGTCGGATGTACTAGAGAGGAGGTACTAGGATATTGCATTTTGACACCTTTTTGTTGCGCAGAATTTGGTATAGGGTGTCAACCTGGACCTGTAGCTTCTGAATTGATGAGCCGATTTCATACAATTCTTTAGTTCTTCTTTACTTGAGGAAATCTTCTAAGAGAGTCTAAAGTCTGTATTAACCTCTTATAATCCACAAAATATTTGCAATCAAATATATAAAATGTAAATTTTACCAAATTTTTTTTTAGTTTTTTGTTAATGCTCGTTTATTTTTATTCAAATCTGAGTTTTGAAAACACCGCCGTACTAAGAACACTTCTGAAAAATAACTTAAAATAATGTTTGAATTATCTCAATCCATTAAGGATTTTTAAAAAATCGTAATTATATTATTCATATTACAAGGACATTCGTATTCGTATTATAAGGACATGGGACTGTCCATTGAGGTGGCAAGTTTCTGATAGCCATTCACTTGGGAGTGACCAGAAATGATTCCTTCATTGGGGAGTCCAATTAACTCACTACTTTCACGCAGTATGTTTGATCGGCAACCTCCGTTAGCTAACTAAAGTGAGAAGGCGAACGAATAAGCCACCTGTTACTGAAGCTCCTCTAAGTAGTGGACATATTGCTCTGTCCTTTGAAGGCAGATGAGACAATAACCCTGGCCAACGATGAATCAAAATTGAAGAAACAAAAATCTAGTTTCGACATACTGCATTCTGGTCAGCGCCTGATCCACAATGGGCAGCTGAAACATAAATAAGTCACCTGTTACTGAAGCTCCTCTAAGTAGTGGATATATTGCTCTGTCCTTTGAAGTCAGATGAGCCAATAACCCTGGCCAACGATGGATCAAAATTGAAGAAACAAAAATCTAGTTTCGACATACTGCATTCTGGTCAGCGCCTGATCCACAATGGGCAGCTGAAACATAATCATCCTGGCAGTAGTTAAATGCAAATCACGGTGTGCTGGGTTTGCTTCCCGATATATAGGCAATGGCAATACACGGAAAATATAATAAAGGACGAAATCCCCTAATTCTTGGCGACCCTTGCAAACGTTATAAGGACCACGATTTAAGGATATGTACCTGGAATGTGCGATCATTGTACAGGACGGGTGCCACTTTCCAATTGGCGGATGCTAACCAGGAAATGCGATGGACAGGATATGGATGCACCAGAAAAAAACTGCGATATTTACTACAGCTGCCATGGGCAAAAGCACGAATTCGGGTGCAGATTTATAGTAGGCAAGAGACTGCGACACCTAGTTTCAAGGTTCAAGCCAGTGAGTGAATGCACAGCCACAATTCGCATCAAAGCGAAATATTTCAACATCTCGTTAATTTGTATGCAAGCACCGACAGAGGATAAAGATGATGAGGTCAAAGAATCATTTTATGAGCGTGTGGTGGAAGTATACGAACGCTGCCCTGAGCACGACAATAAGATTATTCAGGGCGATTTAATGCCAAATTGGGAAAGGAAAGTGTCTTTCGACCAACCATCGGTAATCACAGTCTACTGATAGACTTCGCCGCTGCAAAGAACATGGTAGTTAGTAGCACACGATTCCGGCATGGAAACATACACAAGGCGAAATCGATGTCTCCAGAACAGAGAACGAGGTGCCAATATCGACTCTGATCATTAGCTGGTGGATGCGAAAGTCTTATCAACTAAAGGTCACTCTGCTGCTAAGGCAGAATACGTCCCTCCTGATTCGCAGTGGAAGTACGTCTCCCATTCTTTGGAATCCGCCGCAAGGACTGAACTTGTCACGGTACGACGAAGAATGTCGCATTGCAATTGAAGAAAAAGACACTGTACGGATGGCAACGAAACAGTCAGTTACAACGCGTGCTACGAGTGATCTGTACAAGAGGCTGAGAAGGGAGGACACCCATCTATTTAGGCGGGAAAATGGCAGTGGGAGCAGAGGAAGAGTGAAAATACCGAATTGTGCAGGGTGCAATTTTTCCAGAGGGTTAGAACATCGAATAACGGGCTCAAAAATGGGCTGCCCTCCCGCAAGGACGAGATTGGGAATCTGGTGACTGATAAGCAGTGTGTGCTTAACATGTAGAGAGACCACTTTTCAGCACTACTACACTCAGATTCTTCCACTGAATATCAGGAGGTAATGATTGTGGAAGACAGTGTTATTTTTTTTATAGTTATATCTATGAGACGGACTGCTGCCATAAACACGTACTTATATTTTATTAATCGATTAATCGCTATGATTTGTTCGAGTTAATCGAAAAACTTAATTATTAAAATGTTCGGTTAATTTTATAGCACGATTAATCGATTAACCGAATAATGATTAATTGAATGGTTACTATGGATGCCAAACGGGAAATCCCGAATCCCGGGATTTTTCGGGATTGATGAATCCCGAATCCCGGGATTTTAATAAGTAAATCCCGGGATTTTTCGAGAGTATTATTAACTATGAAAAACATAAAACTAAAAACAATAACAAAACTTCAGTGTGGTATTATTTGTTGGAAGAGTCGAAAGGTGCACCTCAAGCAAAATGCATAATGTGCAAAAAGGGTTTAAAAGCCACTGGCGGCTCTACACAAGATGTAATAACTCATCTTAACGTAAGTTAATTTTGGCATATGAATGTCTATTATAAGGCTTACTCTCCAACAATTATAAAATTTATTGCTTCGGGTAGAACATGTTAATTTAAGCAAAGAAAGTAAAATAAAACAATCGGTGCATAGTTTCGGAGTTATGGACCTCGACATTTCGGATACTTTTTCCACTAACGTAAACGTAACGAAAATCCCGAGTCCCGGGATTTTTTAAAATCAGTCCCGTTTAGCATCCCTAATGGTTACCCTAGTATCAATAAACAATATTTAAAATTAGTTCCTGACTTCTTTGCTCTCTCATTCTCCATCATCGGCCTAGTACCTTTTCGATCATCTGTGCCAGGTGCCCAAAACCATCTTATGAAAGCGCAAACACCAATACGTATAGACTTTATTAACACACACAAGGAAAAAAAATATTTCATAACGTACACTGGTAAAAAATAATTTAATTTAATTTTCACAAAATTTATGTGTAGCGAATATAAAAAAATAAGTCATTATGGACACAAAATGTGTTGTGGCCGTCGGTGGTGCAATGGTTAGTGTGCGCGGCTCTTGTACATGAGATCCTGGGTTCCAACCCGGCTCTGACCACCTTAAAAAAAAAAAAAAAAAAAAAAATATTTCTTTCGGCGGCGGTCACCTCGCATGGTGACGGCGACACTATCGAGTATCTAGCCATGAAAATGCTTCTCAAATTACCGTTCGGAATCGGTGTAAAACTGTAGGTCCCAATCAGTGAGTGAAAACTGGAAAGCGCACAGCTCAGTGATTGTGAGAAGTTCTCCCCAGTCCCTTCATGGGATGTAATGGGAAACCATTTATTTTTTTTTAAAAAAAACTACAACTAATTATGAAATGAAATTGTCTTTAAATCTTCCATGAACCTATCAGTAAAGTATCAATATTTATGTCCACGGCATTTGTAGACAATTTTAGTAATGCCCTTAAGTGCTCGTTGCTTACTCTTTCTATTCTTATGTTTTATTAGTTTTAAATTTGAAAAGGCACTTTCGCAAATATATGTGCTACCAAACATGGAATACAAACTTTCAATTTCTTTTTTAAGCGTGGGTTTTTTTTTTTTGATTCTACAGATTTCCAAAAATCAATGTCTTTTAAATTATACAACTTAAGTTCGGAGTCGCACTGAAAGTCACATAGCTCCATTTGTAGCTCTGGCTTTTGATCGTTTATGCTGCATGTCATTGGAGTGTAAAAATAGACATCATTTGCGTAACGCACTCAAAATCGTTAGATCTATTTTTAAAATTTGTTTTTAAATCATCAAAATGGCTAATAAATTCTGCAAAATCAAAAGTTAAAACTTTAAACTCCTTTAATACACTTTTTAAACTTGAAAAATGACACATTTTTTCCATATGTAAATAAAGTGCAAAAAGTTGGATCTTTTTAAGGAAGCCTTCAATTAGGTCCACCAAATCAAAAATAGATTTGTTTTTGCCTTGAAGTGACATATTAAGGCAATTTAGGTGACTTGAGACTTAATTTCGTCTAAAATATCAAACATTTTTAATTCCGATTCTATGAAATCAACAATTTCCTTCCGTAATTTAAAAAAAACGCTCAAGACATTTTCCTCTGCTTAACCATCTCACCTCAGTAAACAAAAGTAAATCCCCATATTGACTTTCGCACTCCTCATGGAATTTTTTTAACTTGCGATGAGTTAAAGAATTGTGTCCACCCCTGATTTTATTCACTATTTTGACTAGAACATTCATTGTGTGAACACTGTTCGTCCATTTTGCACACAACGACTACTGATGAATCATACATTCCAAGCATTGCGGGCGCACCATCTGTGCATACGGCTGTTAAACTTGTTGATTCGGTTTTTAGATCCAACCTTCCGTTTATTGCATTAAATATATCTATGGGTTTTGTGTTTTGCAGTAGCGGAATCAGTGCAAGAATATCTTCATTTACATTAAAACTATCGTCAACCATTCCGACTGCTAATATTAGTTGACTTATGGCAGAAATAACGCATGATTCGTCCAATGAAAGAGAGAAATATGTACAGGACTGGAACTTCTTTTTTAAAAGCAAGTCCATGAACATGTTAAGCTCTTCAATTCTTCGAGTCACTGTGTTTCGTGACAAAGGAACTGTCTCAATTGAGTCTGCCAACACATTTCCACTTTCTCCAAAACAAGACAGCATTTCCTTGCAAAGTTCTGAAGTTCTGAGCAATACTTAAACTTGCAACATAAGATGCCTTTAGGGGTACAGAGTAAGTAATATTCGAATCGAAACTAAGACGTTGAATGTTTACTTCCTCAGCTCAACTTTCAATGTACTCCAAAAGACTCTTTAAAGTCCGCAACTAACTGAACTCTTGACCCTCCTGTTGTCATATCAGCAATATTATGCGCATGAACTGTATTAAAACGCCTTTCTAAATTATATTTACTAATCGACTTGATTATTTGAAAGCAAATCATACATTGTGCTTGATTCTCAAAATTTTGAGCAAAAAAAAAAAGGTTTCCCACATGTCATTCATTCTACAAAATAATCTATCCACTTGAAACTCACAACACAAAATAATTTCTTCAAGTGCTTCGTGCTCAACGAAATCATTCAAAATATAGCAACAAAATTTACGATGAGAGCGCCTGGGACCAATGTGTACCAACCACCGAGTAATACTATAAGCACCGAGTAATACTATAAGCACCGAATTATACTATAAGGGTGTGCACTAGTTGCTTTTTGTACTAACGAGTTCCGTGGAAGACTTGGGAAACATATAGAGTATAGCGTATTAAAAGAAAATGTGTTTTGTTCACTTTTGTTTTGCGCTATGCTTCGCTTTTTTTGAAGATTTTGAAGATTGATTTTCAGGATTTGTGTCGTGTTTCATTTACTTCCACCGAATAACCGTATTGCATCTAATTTGTTATTGTAGAACTTTGGTATTTTAAATAGTATTTTATTCAAAAGCTACAAGAGTATTCGTAAAATGAATTGTTTTCCAAATTTAGTAGTTCTGCGTTGTGCCTTTGAAGCTAAAACAAGATGATAACAGACACTTTGACCATAGGCGAGGTTATTCGTTGTTACTCATTGGTACTGAATTGGGTCCAATGCATGTAGGCAATTAACATTTCCATACACGTCTTTGAATACAGTCGCCAGATTCTTCAGGAACGGGGAAATCTGAGGGATAAAATGTTCACTTTGCACAATAGTTCGCACATCATGTTGAACGTCATCAAGAGTACGTAACTCTCGACCAAAAGTAAGGTATGCTGCTGTATAACCGGTGCTCTGACATTTCGCGGTGTTCATAGCGAATCATATGGCTGCTAGGTTTTGATCCCATTTGTTGTGATGTTTTTCCACAAGTGTTCCAAGCTGGGTCTTCAAATCACTGTTTTTACGCTCGACAGGATTTGTAAAGAGCTGCGTTATGTCCAAACAGTATGACACCTTTTGCATAATTGCCGAAACAAATTGTACTCCATCGTCCGTTTTCATTCTTCTTGGCATACCGTAGCGAAAGAAAATTTCTTCAATGAGAACTTTTGCGCAGACTTCAGCTGTAGGTTCCTTTAATGGAAATATCTCTGTCCAACGGCTGGCAACATCTTCAACGATCAAAATCCAATGATAGTCTTCTTCAGTTGGGGGCAAAGGACCAAACAAATCAACGGCCACGACTTCAAAACGTTGTTTGCTGCTTGTTGTTTGCAGAAGCCCCACTGGTTTCATATTCGCTTTCAAAATGTCATTGCGTTGATGAGTAGGAACTACTAACTGGGCATCTTCGACATCATCATTTGCATAGCAGTAAAGGATACCTTCGTTCATGATATAGCCACGGTTAATCCAACGAAGTGTATTCTCATCCTCAGACTCCAATGAAAGGATAATTTGCTTGATGTAATCGTCCTTAAGTTATTCTTCGCGAATATTACTAGTGGTCTTGCGCGGAATGTCAACATGAAAAGCACATATAGAACTATCAACATTGTGTTGATTCTCAGAGCAAGGCGGCCGTGATAACATATCAGCTATAGAGATGGATTTGCCGGGCGTATACTCAATCTTGAAATTATATTGTTGGATTTGCAATGCCCATCTTGCTATTCGACCAGAAGGCGATATTACCGTAAGGAGCCACTTTAAAGGTTGATGGTGCGTTAAGTGTTTAATTTCCTCGCCTTCAATGTAGCCTCGAAACTTTGCGCATGCCCAAACAATGGCGCGTGCCTCTCGCTCTGTTGTCGAGTAGTTTCTTTCGGCACTGGATAGCAAACGGCTCGCATATTCGATGGGATGTTTTTCTTCATCCTCCCCCTGGAGTAAAACTGCTCCGATGGCATAGGTACTAGCATCAGATTTTAACACATACGACTTCCCGTCTAGTGCTTGCTTCAGAATTGGTGACGTAGTGAGCTTATCCTTTAAGGTATTGAATGAAATCTGTTGCTCAGTGTCCCATTTCCATGTAGCGTTCTTTTTAGTGAGGTCAGTGAGCGGTTTAACTATTTTTGCATAATTTTCAATAAACATTCGGTACCATGAACAGGTTTGGATGAAAGAAATCAGTTCCTGTATATTTTTGGGGTCTCTTCTTTGAAAAATAGCACACGTCTTGTCAGGGTCAACAGATATACCGTCAGCAGAGAGAATATGGCCAAGATATTTCACCCTAGAGCAACAAAATCGACATTTGCCTTGATTGATTCTCAAGTTAAACTTCATCAATCGCTTGAGCACAGTTTTTAAATCGTCCAAATGCTTCTCAACCGTAGGCAAATAAACAATTAGGTTTTCCAAGTAAGCCAACAATTCCACACCAGCCATATTGGACTTGAAGCGACCGATGAGACGCTGAAATATTGCAGGTGCGTTTCGTAACACAAATGGCATACGCTTGAATCGATAAGTGCCAAATGGAGTTATTAGGCACGTTTTATCTCGATCCTCTTCCGCCATACCAACTTGATAATATCCACTTTGGAGATCTAACGTGGTCATGAACTTTGTGCTTTTCGGTGGATGCAGCAAGTCATCCATGCGAGGTAGAGGATATCTATAGTCGACGCACACTCTCATACCTCCATCACGTTTCGGTACCATCACAACTGAAGATGCCCATGGTGACTCACACTCTTCGATTACATCAATCTCAAGCATCTTATCAACCTCACTCTTAAGCTCCCGAACTTTTGCAAATGACATACGATATGGTGTCGAATAAATAGGCTCATGTTCGCCAGTATCGATTTTGTGAATCGCATATGGAGTCGGCTCGCCTATACCACCAAAAACTGACTCACGTTGTTGCAAAACTTCATCTAAAAAACTTCATCTAAAAAGAGCTTCGTAAACATCAAGTCATTATACTCATCCGCAGAACGTGTTGGGTGGACGCCAGAAAATAAATGAGGGGATTGATTTCGATCAGGTGTTTATACATCGGCAGGCAAAGCATCTCTAAATATCGATTGGATTGAGTGCGGTGAATAGTCGGACGTTGTGGTAATATCGGGACCAAAGTTCTCAAAGTCTGACAAATACGTTGAAGAAACAGCGCGAAGTTTAGGTGTTGTAGTTGTCGCATCTTTAAGTTCGCGCTTACGAGTATCCTTTGACTCGTCCTTCTTCTCGCTGCCATAGACTTCCATTTTCTGCGCAAAATCAAATTGTTGGGTCGGATTTCCTTCAAAATACCAATATCTCCGGCCAATATTGAGTAGAATTCCAACTTGTTCCATAAAATCAGCTCCCAAAAGTGTGCGGTTGTCAGAGGCAGGATAAGGAACTTTATACTTAAACATCTTCCACCAAGCATAATCTTGCAGGCAGCTTTGCTTACTTTTGCTTCCGTCCGCAAGTGTAACATCAAAAGTAACGGTCAGGTATTGACATTTGTTGTAGTCAAGAATATGGCTTGGTCTGGGATTCCAAATAACATAATCTTTGCAGATGGGACATCTCCGCCAATTCCTTTGCTAGATAACGCATTAAAATTAACAGACGTACTGGCTCCACCGGCAGCAGGCTTTTTTGAACTATTTGGACAGGTTGCTCGTATAACACCAGGTGCATTGCATCCATAACATGCAAGCTTGGGCTTACCTAAAGCAGTAATTGCTGCATCCTGGGCTTCCTTAACAGCTCCTTGTTCCTTAAAGCACTTATCACGCGTGTGCCTCTTTTTATGACAAAAGCTACAGCGTACCGCACCTCTTTTACCTTCCACAGTGTTCGCTGGTTGGCTGCGCTCCTTCAAAACTTGTTCTGCCTCTCGAGCTTCGGTCAGAACTTCCTCAAAAGTTTTTACTTTGCTCCGATTCACTCGCTCTCGTATATTTTCGTGCAGCTTACTGAACAGAATGTCAATTTGTACCGATTCGGATGGTGGTGAAACTAATTGAGCAAACAAAGCACGTTTCTTTGAAATAAATGCGTCAGTTGGTTCCTCTGTTTGCTGTTTGATATCGCATGTATCAGCATAAATACGCCATGCAGGCCTGGACGGAGAAAATGACTCACGTAATAAACGGCTTACATCACTAAAAGTAGCAGCATTCGCCTTTACGCCACGCCACCACTCAGCAGCATCCGTTGTAAAAGTCGCCATGTTTGTATTTAGACGAGGGCTTCGACGAAGAGGTGTTCCAAAAGTTTTGCAGAAATTAGCCACGATGTTGGGCGCCAATTGTAGAGCTTTGGTATTTTATTCAAAATTGTGCTTAAAGCTACAAGAGTATTCGTAAAGTGAATTTGTTTCCAAATTTAGCAGTTCTGCGTTCTCGCCTTTGAAACTAAAAGAGGATGATAACAGACACCATAGGCTAGGTTATTCGTTGTTACTGAATTGGGTCCAATGCATGTAGGCAACTAACATTCCCATACACACACTCAAACACAACCTTTCGCTTACAATACTGTGAAATCGGCAACTAACATTACCAGACCTCAGAGCACTGCCAACCTTACCTCGCCGATCGTCAAACGTGAATGAGAAATATCTCATCACTGCTCCTCCTTTTATACAAAATGTTACAAAGAAATATGACAAGAATGACGTTTGCAATGACAGTAGTTGACAAAACCAAATACAAAGACGATTTACAATTAGACGACCAGAAGATGTGCGCAACTTGGCAACCCTGGTAAAAGAGAACCAAAAAGTACTAGGAGTTCACTCAAACGCATTTCTCTCTCGCGTCATATCTTGCTTATTTCATACTTTTTGCATAGTTTATGTAATTTTACTTCAACATGGATGGAATTTGTATAGTTATATACAATAACACTATCAAAAAGCTGCTCGTGTATCCAAATATATACATAGTTGCATTGAAAAGTAGTATTAGTAGTATATCGAAAATAACCGTTACGAAAGATACATATTTCAATACGTTAGTACTTAAAATATAGACTGCTACATTATTATAGTTTTTGTTAATTTGATCACTTTTTTCCATTTTTTTAATACCATATTTCACAAAACTACCCAAAATTAAGAACGCGTCACGAACGAAAAAATCCAAACAAAAGTGAAACCATTTTTGCTGAATTCCAGTCGTCTATCACCATTTCTTCTTTGAAAGCTTATACTCTATCTGTTCTCCAAGTACTAAATTGACCAGCTGTCTCATCGATACCCCCTGGTCTCATCGGTACCCCCTGACTATAAGAGTGTGCACTAGTTCCTTTTTGTACTAACGAGTTCCGTGGAAGACTTGGGAAACATATAGAGAATAGTGTATTAAAAGAAAATGTGTTTTGTTCACTTTTGTTTTGCGCTATGCTTCGCTTTTTTGCAAGATTGATTTTTAGGATTTGTGTCGTGTTTCATTTACTTCCACCGAACAATCGTATTGCATCTAATTTGTTATTATATTTTTTTTGTCAATTTGAATACTTTTTACCACTTTTTTAATACAATCTTTAACAAAAATAACTCAAAATTAAGAACGCGCCACGAACGGAAAAATCAAAACAAACGTGAAAAACAGTTGTTTATTTGTGGAACATTTTTGATGAATTCCAGTCAGCTGTCACCATTTCTTCTTTGAAAGCATATTCTCTATCTGTTCTCCAAGTAGTAAATTGAACAACAGCTGCCTCATCAGTACGCTCTGATTTTGTGTAATTTTATTTGTGTTATTTGGAAGAACCAAAAAGTCACGTTTTGGTAAACTTTTCCACCAGTTTGTAAAAAGAGGCGCTTAAAATTGGATACTATCGCTTAAGTTTCTATATACACTGGTCGAAAATTTAAGTTAAGCGAGGCAATATAAACATGCAAAACGGAGCATACAGTTGTGAGAAAATGCAACGTTTCGATGTTCGGTGTCACCGTGAAAATTGCACAATTTTTAAGTGGCGATGGCAACATTTTTTAAATGTCGCCTCATCCAAGGACATTATTTTTTAGAATCGAAGTCACCATAAAATTAATTTTACAAAAAGTTTCTTATTCGATAACTTAAATCTATCCTACATATTTTCTTACATTTAATAATATTTACAGAAGTATATACTTCAAACAAACAAAATGTAGTACATGGCCAACATACAAAACAATATAACACAAAATTATAATTCAACTGCCTGCTAGAGGCTTCCCAAACCTCGGAATAACGGAACAAACAAAATGACATTTTACCGTCAACATTCTGCAAAATTTTTTCACTTTTTGAGTGAGTCAGAAACGAGCACAAAATCCTCAAGTGGGGTTGCACTTTTTTCACAAACGTACACAAGAGGGCACTTTTAGGGTAAAGGATAGAAAAAATGTTGCATTTTTCTCAGAGTCGAAATCGCCATAAGTATGTTAAAAATATGTATTTTATTTTAAAATTTATTTTTCACATTGTTATTTGTATTTGTATGATTAATTTACAACAAAATAGTTAAATTCAAACAATACACATTTCAGTTATTATTTCTGTGTTTACAACAATAAAAAACCAACCCGTAAAAAACAAAGTTTTTGACTATAAATTCTTTATACATATATGACACATGGTTTTATATTTTACAATTTGTTTTTGTTTTTTTTATTCAAATACCGTTAACAGGAGCAGAAATAATGGATTTTTATTTTGTGATTTGTATGGGATCCTGCCCTTTGTCCAATCCTGCCCATAATTTTGTCATCGCCATTAGTTTGCCTGCAAAGTTTCAGCTCGATTGGATCACGGGAAAAGGGTTATAAATGAATCCAAAGACTTTACGGTGGAGGTGAAGTTAATATCAACAAAACACTTTAAGTTTCGTGTCATTTAAAGCTTTTCCCTTATAATTTTTTTGGAATCATAAGCCTGTAGTGTTAGATTGAGGTGTTCAGTTTTCTCTGATTTTAGAGATTCAAGTTCTTCAGATTTATCACCTTGTATTTTGCATAGAAGCAAATCGTATTTGAGGCAAGTGTCAACTTTAGGTTTTTTAAATTTTAAATTGAGTGTTCCAAATAATTGAGTGGTCGTATTTATTTCCATAGAGTCCATGTATTTCAGCCACAGACAAATTACTCTTAGAGGTATCACGACGAATATAGCGTGATTCATATGGCAGAAGCTTTTAATGAAATCTTTCTTTTGTCATGGAAAGTTTTCCAGAGCAGGTATGCTTTCCCCGCAAATCTCCATTGACACTACATCCTTCAAATTTTGCCATCGCAACCGTTTTTATGAATTGATCAGTCTCACATAACGTGAATCTTTTTGGCAAACTGAAATTCTATTAGCACCAACCTCTAAAAAATAATATATGAATGTATTCTGCTTCGAGGATTTCTTTCGTGTTTCAATCTTTTAAAAGTGTTCGATTCTCGAATTTCAATTAATGCAGTAGCATATGCCTTACGTAAGTTGTACGAGCTTTGTCCCTATTACTGTGTGTGTATGAATTGCTGTTCTTCGGACGTTATTCTATCAGCGCATCTTTTCCTGCTACTACTACTTTATTTGCAGCACTTTTAGAATTTTCCTAAATTTAAATTTAAGAATAAGTTTTCCAGATATTGAAGTATAACTTTTCCCGAGAGTTCTCAATTATTTTCGCGGCGTGTGTGAGGGTTTCTTTAGCACTACTTTATTTGCAGCACTTTTAGAATTTTCCTAAATTTAAATTTAAGAATAAGTTTTCCAGATATTGCAGTATAACTTTTCCCGAGAGTTTCGCGGCGTGTGTGAGGTTTTCTTTAGCACTACTTTATTTGCATTGTTATTCTCAAATTTGCGACATATATTTTCACTTCCATTTTATAAGCAAATACTCTTACCAACTCAACAGTCCTGCATCAACTGAACAGCTGATGTTGAAAAAGACACGAAATGAACAAGTACAAAATCAGAAATATAAAATACTGTTCTCGTCAAACGGAAATTTAGCAGATCATTGTAAGTCGACTTAACCCTGCTGTTAGATTAGGACCATTTGGTCCAAATTTTTTCTGTTTTCCCTTGTAACTTTGGAACGGTGATATATACTGACTAAATTTTTCTGCTAATGGGGTCTTTTAATAAAACAATGTTATGTGCGAAAATTAAATTTTCTAACTTTATTCAGGACTGAGAAAAATACAAAATGACGAATCTTAGATTAGAGGACCATTTGGTCAATAGTACATTTTTTCATTACCAAGCGAATGTAAATTCATGTCAAATATTTAGAAGATGTTTTTGATATGTCAAATACTTGCTTTAGAAATTATTGAACCAAAATAGTTACAAAGGATAAGATAAAATTATTATTTTGGATGAAAATTCCAGTATGGACCAAATGGTCCCTCAATCTAAGATTCGTAAGTTTTTTCATTACCAAGCGAATGTAAATTCATGTCAAATATTTAGAAGATGTTTTTGATATGTTAGCGGATGTTTTTGATATGTCAAATACTTGCTTTAGAAATTTTTGAACCAAAATAGTTACAAAGAATAAGATAAAATTATTATTTTGGATGAAAATTGCAGTATGGACCAAATGGTCCCTCAATCTAAGATTCGTAAGTTTTTTCTAATCTAACAGCAGGGTTAAGATGTTCTGCACAAGTACAAAATCAGAAATATAAAATACTGTTCTCGTCAAACGGAAATTTAGCAGATCATTGTAAGTCGACTTAAGATGTTCTGAAAAACGACACAATTTACAAATTTAATCAATTTGATTTTATCATAAGCACTTATGTATATCCATTTAAGTGATGGAAATCTGGAAAGTTATTTTATACATAAACGTGTAAGTAAACATACAATGTTTTTTATATCAAATTTCTTAAAAATTGGCTAGTATAAATTGAGTTTACCTTGACCTAGGTTTTTATAAAAAATCCTAAATAAGCGGTAAGACAACGTGGCTTACTTAAGATATTTTGTCGTAGGATATCATCAAAAAGTATGGAAGTTGAAAAATTAACGCGATAACTTTTTCGAAGACCGGAATATTTGAATTCGGATGGGATTCAAATGTGGATTGTAAGAAGACGAACCAGAATATGGCCTTGACTCGATTTTGACATAACTTGACTTAAGATGTTATTATATACTATTATGATATACATATTATATAATACAAGGGCGTCATTATATTTTAAAAACGGAGAAGCCATAAATATCGCTCCTTTTTTAGAAGTTAAGCGATTTTAACTGAAGCCGCTGAAAATCTTGTAGCCTCAAACACAAAAGGTAGAAAAATTAGCTTAGCAACGACCACAAATCATCCTAAATAACAGACTTTCATATATTTCACAGGGTAACATTATCTTCCGCGACACACTGTTGATGATTTCGTTCCTAAAAAAATGTTGCCCTTGTATGAATGAATATGTTGCCATCGCCCCCACAAAGTTGTGCCTTTTTAATGGTGTGAAACGAACATAGAAATGTTGCATTTTCGCACAACTTATGCTTTTTTAGCATGACTTTATTGCCTCGCTTAAAGTTATACGACCAGTGTATTATGGAAACTTAAGCGATATTAAGCAATTTTAAGCGACTCTTCGTACAGACTGTATTTTTGGTTATTCCCGTTTAACTAAAAGTTCGACTACGTTGTTTAAGAAGGTAAGCAAATTTACCTGAAGCCGCTTAATTTACCCTTCCCAACCCAACAAAAATTATCTTACCGAGGATAAATATCACAAACAAATTGACAGAAAATTTGCCGTCTTATCGGGCAACACTCTTCCCATAAGTCGCTGCGACAACAGAAAATGCAAAAATTTTGCACTTTTTGAGTGCAACATTCTCGCAAACGAACACAAAACCGTGACTTATGGTTGCACTTTAACAAAAACGTACACAAAAGGGCACCTGAAAGACTTGAATTTTTTCTCAGAAACGATATCGCCATTAGTTTGCATCATAGGTAGTGGTAATAACTAGATACCGCACAGCCGTTGTCAAGTACTTACACTACGTGTTGTGTTATCGTTTTGGAATTCTCATTGACGTTTCTCGTAACATTCATTGACGTTTATTCAACACTGTGGGACATTTTTCAATACAAAAAAGTATAATTTTACAGTGTGTGCTATTCGAACAACTAATTAAATATTTTTCATGTCGTTGTGTTCCCCACTTTCAAATTAAAATTGTATATTGGGTATGTGCTTTTTAGGTGTACTGTAATTGTTGGTATTCGTTTGTGTTAACTTTTACAGCATCGACCCACCAAACAAAAATAAAATGCCTCTTGATGTTGCCTACTAGGGTAACCATTCAATTAATCATTATTCGGTTAATCGATTAATAGTGCTATACAATTAACCGAACATTATAATAATTAAGTTTTTTGATTAACGATTAACTCGAACAAACCATAGCGATTAATCAGATATAAGTACATACGTGTTTATGGCAAGCAGTCCGTCTTGAAACACTGCTACATTGTGGCAACTCATATGACAACGATTTCATAACTTTACACACATTTCGAACAGATTTGATAGTTTGTTGAGAGAAAGCGTCGCACAGTGCTTTGGCTCATAGACATACATAAAAAAAAATTGTCTCAAAATTAGTTCATTAAATTGGGTGTAATAGTCTGATGAAATTTCAAGACCCACTGACACTTTGTATGGGGGGGTATCAAAATACCTGCTCCGATTCTGCTCAAACTATATACATATAATAAATTAAGTTATGCAAAATTTTTGTAAAAATTAATTAATCCAATAGGGTGTTATAGTGTAATATAGTTTCAGAGAGACCCTACCCTTTGTATGGGAGGTACCGGCAAGCGTGGCACTTTTGGATCTACACTTTGAGATTTTTTTTTAATTTTGGCTTGGTATCAAAAGTCACAAATGAATTATACCTACATATTGTTACGAATTTCCTTATTCGTCCTTTTTGCGTTGTTTTATTCCCAATAATAAAACAAGGTTCGTTTTAAATTACGATAATTACAACGGTTTCACTTCCTTTTATTTTACTTATATAGTACAACAGTTTACTTTATTTGTAACACTTTAACAAGTCTTATATTTTACTATCGATTCGCGTTGCTCACTTTACGGTGTTTAATCACAAACTGCACTCTCCACTTCAAAGACCTCCGCTATTTATACCAACTCACCATACTCAAATAAAGGTATATCTAGCGAATTCAAGAACCTTCTAGAATCTGGATGTTGTTGTTGCTTATCTTTGTAGAACAATCTCGAAGGGCGGAGAGTTATCTTTACTGAGGTGAATTCGTGCTACTGGTTTAGCGAGCTGGTACGTTGTTACAATGCATACTTTCAGGCGCAGCACTAACCGCCTGTTATTTACATACTGTTAGTAGAGTCATTAACAGCAAGCAAAAGCTTTTACTTATTCGTAACACTGCCCCCCACTTAAGCCTGTTCGCCCGAGCAGGCTCAACCCTCCGTTTTCCATACAGAGCTAGTCTTTCCAAATGCACGACTTTCATTTTAGCTCTTGGACTTTGGCTTTTCTGGATTCTAAGGGCCTTCCCAGTGAGTCTGAAGTTTTGGAGATAAACCCTTCTTGAGCTGTGGGTTGAACAGTAAAACTAGCTGACCTACATGAAATCCTTCTGAATTTGCCGCTCGGTCGTATCTGGCTTTCATTTTGTTACTGACCATTTTTAATTTGTTGCGCACAAATTCATGGAGATCATAAAGATCCCCCCTATCATGGTAATTGACATCACTGTTCGCAGGGTCAGGCGCTGGTATGGTACCGAACTCCAAATCTCCAGGCAGCTTCAGCTCATTTCCGAAAATTACTTTAGCGGGTGTTCGCGAAGTGGAGTCATGGGTGGCCGTCCTATATGTCAAAAGGAATTTCGGTATGTGTTCATCCCAATCTCTTTGATCTGCGCTGACTACTTTTCTTAGGTATTCTTCAAGAGTTCGGTTGAATCTTTCAACCATTCCGTGCGACTGAGGATGCAATGGTGTTGTTCTTGTTTTCCGAATACCGTATGACTCACACATTTCTTTGAAGATGGTAGATTCAAAATTCCTACCCTGGTCCGAATGGAGCTCCGAGGGGACACCAAAACGGCATATCCAGTTATCCACAAACACTTTGATTATAGTCTTCGCTTCCTGATTTGGAACAGGGTATACTTCGGGCCATTTACTGAAGTAATCCATAACCACTAAGACGTACTGGTTTCCAGAGCTACTGACTGGAAATGGACCAGCCACATCCATAGCTATACGCTCAAAGGGTGCACCTGAGTTGTATTGCTGCATGTGGCCATGACTTCTTCGCGTTGGTCCCTTAGCTGTCATGCATTGGGTGCAATTTGCTATCCAATCGGCTACCGCTTGTTGACAGCCAATTCAGTAGAGCCGTTGCTTTAGCTTTTCAATGGTCTTGGTTATTCCTAGATGTCCTCCACCCGGGCCATTATGGAATTCTGTCATTATCTCTTTTTCCTTGGAGGCAGGTACCACTATTAACTTTTTGACTATTTTACCATCCTCACTTTCCCATAACCGGTATAGGCAACCATCGACTAATTTTAGGCTGTTCCACTGGGCCCAGTATGTTTTCATCAGGGGGCTCTATGAGGCGATGTCATTGCGTGTTGGTCTTTCACCTTTTTCTTTTGCAGAAATGATTTTGCCAGTATAGGGTCGCTTCTTTGTGCTGTTGACCAGTCTTCGTTGGATTCTAGTCGAAGCAGACGTACGTCAATGATGTTTTCTTTCAGCTCTGCTTTTGAGCAGTGTTTGCATTCCAGCTTGCATGGACGACGTGACAGGGCATCAGCATTACCGTGTTTTCCTCCTTTTCTATGCTCAATGCTGAAGTTATAGCTCTGCAGTGTTTTAATCCAACGAGCAAGTTGGCCTTCGGGGTTCTTAAATTGCAGTAGCCACCTTAGCGCCGCATGATCGGTTCTTAACTGAAAAGGCTGGCCGTACAGATACTTGTGGTAGTGTTTGACATACTCTATGACTGCCAGTAGCTCTCGTCTCGTAACACAGTAATTTTTCTCTGGCTTTGAGAGTATTCGGCTGTAGTACCCAATAACTTTTTCTTGGCCATTGATTTCCTGCGAGAGCACGCCACCTATTCCGTATCCACTCGCGTCAGTATCCAACACTAATTTCTCTCCATCAACTGGATATGCAAGCAAAGGAGCCGTGCATAAATATTGCTTCAGTTGGTGGAATGACTCTTCTTGTTTTTCGCTCCAACAGTACGGCCGATTTTTCATTGTCAACTCGCGAAGACTTGCAGCCACTGTGGCGAAACCCGGCACAAACCGCCTGTAGTACGTACAGAGTCCTAGAAAACTGCGTAATTCATGGAGATTCTGCGGTCGTGGCCAATCCTTCACTGTCAGGATTTTGTCTTCATCGGTGGAAATGCCATCTGCTGTCACTCGATGTCCCAAGTATTTTACTTCTTTCTGGAACAGAGAACACTTCTTCGGACTGAGTTTCAACCCAGCCGCGGTTATACGTTGAAGGACTTCTTTAAGATTCTTCAGGTGTTCATCGAATGTTTTTCCCATGACAATGATGTCGTCTAGGTACACCAAGCATGTTCGCCAATGAAGTCCTTTCAACACGCACTCCATTAATCGTTCGAAGGTGGCTGGAGCGTTACATAGTCCAAATGGCATTACTTTAAACTGCCACAGACCATCCCCTACGCTGAATGCAGTTTTCTCCTTGTCCTTCTCGCTGATTTTTACTTGCCAATAACCACATTGCAAGTCCAGCGTGGAGAACCATTTTGTTGCTGACAACGTATCCAATGTGTCATCAATTCTTGGTAGTGGATAACTGTCCTTTTTGGTGACGTCGTTGAGCTTTCTATAATCCACACAAAATCGGGTACTTCCATCTTTCTTCTTAACTAGTACCACCGGCGAGCTCCATGGACTTGAAGAAGGTTCGATTACACCATCCTTCTGCATTTCAGCTACCAGTTTCTTCACCTCATCTCTTATTGCAAGCGCCTGTTTTATTGGACTCGCTTCCCCTGTATTGATGTCATGCTTTACCATTGATGTTCTACCTTGGCATTCTTTTTTCAGGGCGAAGGCAGACGCATGCTTCCACAGTAATTGCTTTGCTTTGTTCCTATCAGAAGGCTTTAGTTCTCGCACCCACTCACTGAGATGCGACTCCAGCACTTTCTGCTCCTTTTCTGATAGTTTGCTGCAGTCAGAATTAACTTCACAGTTGATGACCGCCTCGGCTGGTGTACATTCTGCAATTTCTGTGCGGTCGCCGATCACCTCTTCGCTGTTGGACAAATTTAGAACTCGTACAGGCAAGTATCCTTCATTATTAGTTTTTACTAGAGCTTTGGCAGTGATGATGTTATAGTTGTTTATACTTGCCGGTTCAACTACCCACAAACCGCCGATCTCACAATCTCCCTCCATTCGGGTCCATACTATGGTTTCTGATTTTGGTGGCAATATTACATCTTTGTGGGTGATCAGCCTTTTAATCGGTTTTGTATTGTCGTATGCCACATTGAGTGGAATTTCCAAATTAGCCCACGTCAAAATTTGCTGCCCCATATCTAACTTGAGGCCTTGGGCAATCATGAAATCTGCGCCAATTATCACTTCATCTACAATGTCGGCGACAATAAACACGTGTTCGATGCTCGTATTGGCAATGGCTAACTTCAATTTAACTTTACCATGTACAGTTGCTGGTTCAGCCGTTGCTGTGCGGAGTCTTACACCATGTAGCGATTAAATTGGTCCATTTATCAAATCAGATCTGATGATAGATTGTGACGCGCCTGTGTCCATAGTCAATATGCGTTTCCGACCACCGATAGCTCCGTAGACAGTGAGGTTGTTGTTTTCCGTTGTATTATTGAGATGGTGATCGTGGGGCCCTCGGTTGTGGGAGCCAGTCCATGCCCCTCTGGGCTAGCTCGTTTCAGTTTAACGTAGATTCGTTTTGTATAGTAAAATTTGCCCGTTTATTGCCACGTTGGGATGAGCTCGATCTTGACCGTTTTCGTGGCTCTCTGCAGTTTCGTGAAATATGACCAGGTTTGTCGCAATTGTAGCACTTTGGTCTGGGCTTCCTTCCGCCTGATAACGCCTTGCTGAGGGTTTGGGTCATTTCTTTAAGATCGTTTATGGCACCCTTCAAATCTCCTGCCTCCGTCTCCATTTCAATTTTTCTAACTCTTTGTATTTGAGGCTTGGACACAAATTTCGCTATCTCCTGTGCCAATGCGAACGAAACGGTTTTGGCGAATGTAGCTTTTTGTGTGGCACAAGTCACGTATTTTATATCAGGATCACGTATGCCGTTGACGAATGCTTCAATCTTAAATTGATCCAAGAGTGGGTGGGAGTCACCAGGATAAGTCATCAACACCAAACGTTCCACCTCGGTTGCGAAGTCCTGAAGCGTTTCATTATGCTTTTGCACTCGGCTTCTTAATTCCATGTGATATAAATCCTTCTTGTGATCGCCACCATACTTGCGTTGTAACGCAGCCAGTATATCCTCGTAGTTGTTTCTGGCACTGACGGGAATGCTCTGAAGGACTTCTGCTGCGTTGCCTTTCAGTGCTAAAATTATCTCTACTGCTTTGTCGTTGCTGTTCCACAAGTTCTTAATTGCGACCATTTCGAATTGGAATTTAAAAACGTCAAATGGTGTAGAGCCATCGAAACTGGGAGCTTTCAATCTACTAGAGGCTTCAGAAATTACTCGCACTGGCCCCTCTTGTAACTGAAGTTCATTAATTTTTCTTTTGCAATTCACTTACATCATTTTCGACTTTCTCAAACTTCTGTTCAACTTCTTCGAACTTCTGTTCGAAGTTTTCGAATTTCTCATTAACATGTGTTTCCATGTTGTTAATAACTTCCAAAATTTGTTGAAGTTTGTCATTTGTGGCGTTAGATGTCTCTTGCATTATTCTTGAATATTCGCTCAATTTCTCGTCCACAATTCTAGAATTCTCGTTCATAATTCTAGAATTCTCACCAAATTTCTCATTCATAATTCTAGAATTCTCGCCAAATTTCTTTTCAAGTTTTTCGTCTAAGTAAAAGCTTTTGCTTGCTGTTAATGACTCTACTAACAGCATGTAAATAACAGGCGGTTAGTGCTGCGCCTGAAAGTATGCATTGTAACAACGTACCAGCTCGCTAAACCAGTAGCATGAATTCACCTCAGTAAAGATAACTCTCCGCTCTTCGAGATTGTTCTACAAAGATAAGCAACAACAACAAGATCCAGATTCTAGAAGGTTCTTGAATTCGATAGATATACCTTCATTTGAGTATGGTGAGTTGGTATAAATAGCGGAGGTCTTTGGAGTGGCGAGTTCAGTTTGTGATTAAACCCCGTAAAGTAAGCAACGCGAATTGATAGTAAAATACAAGACTTATTAAAGTGTTATAAATAGAGTAAACTGTTGTACTATATAAGTAAAATAGAAGGAAGTGAAACCGTTGTAATTATCGTAATTTAAAACGAACCTTTGTTCGAGTGCAAAGACGAAATGGAGGGTTGTGCAAAAGAAGCAACTGGTAATGTAGATGTTTCTACAATGTTTGCTGCCATGATGGCCAAATTGGACGATAATTCTAGAATTATGGACGAGAAATTGAGCGAAAATTCTCGAATAATTAAGGACAAACTGGAAAAGAAATTTGGTGAAAATTCTAGAATTATGAATGAGAAATTTGGTGAGAATTCTAGAATTATGGACGATAAATTAAGCGAGAATTCTAGAATTATTCAAGAAACATCAAATGCCACAAATGAGAAACTGCAAGAAATCTCCGAAGTTGTGAGCATATGGAGATTCAAGTGAACGATAAATTCGAAAAGGTTGAAAAAAAATTCGAGGAAATGGGGCAGAAGATCGAAGAAGTCGAACATAAGTTCGAGGAAGTCGAACGGGAACTAAAAAATGATGTAAGCGAATTGCAAAGAAAAATTAGTGAACTTCAGTTGCAAGAGGGTCCGGTGCGAGTAATTTCTGAAGGCTCTAGTAGATTGAAAGCTCCCAGTTTCGATGGCTCTACACCATTCGATGTTTTTAAATTCCAATTCGAAATGGTCGCAATTAAGAACTTGTGGAACAGCAACGACAAAGAAGTAGAGCTAATTTTAGCACTGAAAGGCAACGCAGCAGAAGTCCTTCAGAGAATTCCCGTCAGTGCCAGAAACAACTACGAGGATATACTGGCTGCGTTACAACGCAAGTATGGTGGCGATCACAAGAAGGATTTATATCGCATGGAATTGAGAGGCCGAGTGCAAAAGCATAATGAAACGCTTCAGGACTTCGCAACCGAGGTGGATCGTTTGGTGTTGATGACTTATCCTGGTGAGTCCCACCCATTCTTGGATCAATTTAAGATTGAAGCATTCGTCAACGGCATCCGTGATCCTGACATAAAATACGTGAATTGTGCCACACAAAAAGCTACATTCGCCGAAACTGTTTCGTTCGCATTGGCACAGGAGACAGCGAAATTATGTCCAAGCCTCAAATACAAAGAGTTAGAAAAATTGAAATGGAGTCGGAAGCAGGAGATTTGAAGGGTGCCATAAACGATCTTAAAGAAATCACCCAAACCCTCAGCAAGGTGTTACCAGGCGGAAGTAAGCCCAGACCAAAGTGCTATAATTGCGACAAACCTGGTCATATTTCACGAAACGGCAGAGAGCCACGAAAACGATCAAGATCGAGCTCACTTCAACGTGGCAATAAACGGGCAAATTTTACTGTACAAAATGAATCTCCGTTAAACTAAAACGAGCTAGCCCAGAGGGGCATGGACTGGCTCCCACAACCGAGGGCCCCACGATCTCCATCTCAATAATACAACAGAAAACCAACAACCTCACTGTCTACGGAGCTATCGGTGGTCGGAAGCGCATATTGACTATGGACACAGGCGCGTCACAATCTATCATCAGATCAGATTTGATAAATGGACCAATGAAATCGTTACATGGTGTAAGACTCCGCACAGCAACGGGTGAACCAGCAACCGTACATGGTAAAGTTAAATTGAAGTTAGCCATTGCCAACATGAGCATCGAGCACGTGTTTATTGTCGCCGACATTGTAGATGAAGTGATAATTGGCGCAGATTTTATGATTGCCCAAGGCCTGTGGAAATTCCACTCAATGTGGGATACGACAATACAACACAGATTAAAAGGCTGATCACTCACAAAGATGTAAAATTGCCACCAAACG
The DNA here is from genome assembly GCA_963931995.1 of Phaonia tiefii. Classification (NCBI taxonomy): domain Eukaryota; kingdom Metazoa; phylum Arthropoda; class Insecta; order Diptera; family Muscidae; genus Phaonia; species Phaonia tiefii. Next base: position 218,903,809 of record OZ008369.1, read on the forward strand.
CAGAAACCATAGTCTGGGCACGAATGGAGGGAGATTGTGAGATCAGCGGTTTGTGGGTAGTTGAACCGGCAAATATAAAAAACTATAACATCATCACTGCCAAAGCTCTAGTAAAGACTAATAATGAAGGATATTTGCCGGTACGAGTTCTAAATTTGTCCAACAATGAGGAGGTGATCAGCGACCGCACAGTAATTGCAGAATGTACACCAGCCGAGGCGGTCATCAACTGTGAAGTTAATTCGGACTTCAGCAAACCATCAGAAAAGGAGCAGAAAGTACTGGAGTGAGTGGGTGCGAGAACTAAAGCCATCTTATAGGAACAAAGCAAACCAATTACTGTGGAAGCATGCGTCTGCCTTCGCCCTGAAAAAAGAATGCCAAGGTAGAACATCAATGGTAAAGCATGACATCAATACAGGGGAAGCGAGACCAATAAAACAGGCGCCCAGAAGTCTTCCACTTGCAAAAAGAGATGAGGTAAAGAAACTGGTAGCTGAAATGCAGAGGAATGGTGAAATCGAACCCTCTTCAAGTCCATGGAGCTCTCCGGTGGTACTAGTTAAGAAGAAAGATGGAAGTACTCGATTTTGTGTGGATTATAGAAAGCTCAACGACGTCACCAAAAAGGACAGTTATCCACTACCAAGAATTGATGACACATTGGATACGTTGTCAGGAACAAAATGGTTCTCCACGCTGGACTTGCAAAGTGGTTATTGGCAAGTAGAAATCAGCGAGAAAGAGAAGGAGAAAACTGCATTCAGCGTAGGGGATGGTCTGTGGCAGTTCAAAGTAATGCCATTTGGACTCTGTAACGCTCCAGCCACCTTCGAACGATTAATGGAGTCCGTGTTGAAAGGACTTCATTGGCGAACATGCTTGGTGTACCTAGATGACATCATTGTCATGGGGAAAACATTCGATGAACACCTGAAGAATCTTAAAGAAGTCCTTCAACGTATAACCGCGGCTGGGTTGAAACTCAGCCCGAAAAAGTGTTCTCTGTTCCAGAAGGAAGTTAAATACTTGGGACATCGAGTGACAGCAAATGGCATTTCCACCGATGAAGACAAAATCATGACAGTGAAGGATTGGCCACGACCGCAAAATCTCCATGAATTACGCAGTTTTCTAGGACTCTGCACGTACTACAGACGGTTTGTGCCGGGTTTCGCCACAGTGGCTGCAAGTCTTCACGAGTTGACAATGAAAAATCTGCCGTACTGTTGGAGCGAAAAACAAGAAGAGTCATTCCACCAACTGAAGCAATATTTATGCACGGCTCGTTTGCTTGCATATCCTGTTGCTGGAGAGAAATTCGTGTTGGATACTGACGCGAGTGGTTACGGTATAGGTGGCGTGCTCTCGCAGGAAATCAATGGCCAGGAAAAAGTTATTGGGTACTACAGCCGAATACTCTCAAAGGCAGAGAAAAATTACTGTGTTACGAGACGAGAGCTACTGGCAGTCATAGAGTGTGTCAAACACTACCACAAGTATCTCTACGGCCAGCCTTTTCAGTTAAGAACCGATCATGCTGCGCTAAGGTGGCTACTGCAATTTAAGAACCCCGAAGGCCAACTTGCTCGTTGGATTGAAAGACTGCAGAGCTATGACTTCAGCATTGAGCATAGAAAAGGAGGAAAACACGGTAATGCTGATGCCCAACACTGCTCAAAAGCAGAGGTGAAAGAAAACATCATTGACGTACGTCTGCTTCGACTAGAATCCAACGAAGACTGGTCAACAGCACAAAGAAGCGACCCTATACTGGCAAATATCATTTCTGCAAAAGAAAAAGGTGAAAGACCAACACGCAATGACATCGCCTCAGAGAGCCCCCTGATGAAAGCTTACTGGGCCCAGTGGAACAGCCTAAAATTAGTCGATGGTTGCCTATACCGGTTATGGGAAAGTGAGGATGGTAAAATAGTCAAAAAGTTAATAGTGGTACCTTCCTCCAAGGAAAAAGAGATAATGACAGAATTCCATAATGGTCCGAGCGGAGGACATCTAGGAATAACCAAGACCATTGAAAAGCTAAAGCAACGGTTCTACTGGATTGGCTGTCAACAAGCGGTAGCCGATTGGATAGCAAATTGCACCCAATGCATGACAGCTAAGGGACCAACGCGAAGAAGTCATGGCCATATGCAGCAATACAACTCAGGTGCACCCTTTGAGCGTATAGCTATGGATGTGGCTGGTCCATTTCCAGTCAGTAGCTCTGGAAACCAGTACGTCTTAGTGGTTATGGATTACTTCAGTAAATGGCCCGAAGTATACCCTGTTCCAAATCAGGAAGCGAAGACTATAATCAAAGTGTTTGTGGATAACTGGATATGCCGTTTTGGTGTCCCCTCGGAGCTCCATTCGGACCAGGGTAGGAATTTTGAATCTACCATCTTCAAAGAAATGTGTGAGTCATACGGTATTCGGAAAACCAGAACAACACCATTGCATCCTCAGTCTGACGGAATGGTTGAAAGATTCAACCGAACTCTTGAAGAATACCTAAGAAAAGTAGTCAGCGCAGATCAAAGAGATTGGGATGAACACATACCGAAGTTCCTTTTGGCATATAGGACGGCCACCCATGACTCCACTTCGCGAACACCCGCTAAAGTAATTTTCGGAAATGAGCTGAAACTGCATGGAGATTTGGAGTTCGGTACCATACCAGCGTCTGACCCTGCGAACAGTGATGTCAATTACCATGATACTGGGGATCTTAATGATCTCCATGAATTTGCGCGCAACAAATTAAAAATGGTCAGTAACAAAATGAAAGCCAGATACGACCGAGCGGCAAATTCAGAAGGATTTCATGAAGGCCAGCTAGTTTTACTGTTCAACCCCCAGCGCAAGAAGGGTTTATCTCCAAAACTTCAGACTCACTGGGAGGGCCCTTACAAGGTTGTCAAACGAATAAATGACGTGGTTTATAGAATCCAGAAAAGCCAAAGTCCTAGAGCTAAAATGAAAGTCGTGCATTTGGAAAGACTAGCTCTGTATGGGAAACGGAGGGTTGAGCCTGCTCGGGACGAACATTGTTACGAATAAGTAAAAGCTTTTGCTTGCTGTTAATGACTCTACTAACAGTATGTAAATAACAGGCGGTTAGTGCTGCGCCTGAAAGTATGCATTGTAACAACGTACCAGCTCGCTAAACCAGTAGCATGAATCCACCTCAGTAAAGATAACTCTCCGCCCTTCGAGATTGTTCTACAAAGATAAGCAACAACAACGACGTCCAGATTCTAGAAGGTTCTTGAATTCGCTAGATATACCTTCATTTGAGTATGGTGAGTTGGTATAAATAGCGGAGGTCTTTGGAGTGGAGAGTTCAGTTTGTGATTAAACCCCGTAAAGTAAGCAACGCGAATTGATAGTAAAATACAAGACTTATTAAAGTGTTATAAATAAAGTAAACTGTTGTACTATATAAGTAAAATAAAAGGAAGTGAAACCGTTGTAATTATCGTAATTTAAAACGAACCTTGTTTTATTATTGGGAATAAAACAACGCAAAAAGGACGAATAAGGAAATTCGTAACAATATTTAATAAAAAAAGAGACGACAATCAAACTAACTGATCCTAAAATATAAGCATTTAACGAGGGTGACGTGATGTGACAAAATGTTGATCTTTCTGTGGAAATGTCCATATATGCCTTGCACGGTAAGTTTTGTTTCGGATCAAACGTTATACTTAAAAAAATATTAGAAAATATCCCATGGAATAAGAAATATCCCACGGAATTGTGAAAACAACACACGAAGGATCCTGTGAAAATCAAATTATCATACTGTATTAGGAATCGTTAGCAGGTAGATATACCACACTTGAAAATCACACTCATCCAGAACTCCTTAGGGCAAATTTTGCATACAATTTTCTACATGTGCTTAACTTATGGCGGTTTCATTCTACAAAATAAAGTTGCCCATGTATGCGTGAGCATTTAAGAGATGTTGCAACCGCCCCTCCTAAGTTGTACCTGTTTTAGAATGAGAACGATCATTTAAAATTCAAGAAAAACAATAAGATTTCACTATAGTTTTCATCCAAGAAGATTGTAACTTTAAAACCATAGAGACAATATGATTGTTTTTCTAACGAGTAAGCACATATTAATAGGAGGAACTCTTTTTATTTTTATAGGAATCCTATAGAAAAAATGTGGAATCGCTTTAATTTATTTGCTAATAACAAGTTATTCACATAATGACAAGAGGAAACCATATGTGACCCGCTCCATGAAAAGGGACCTCCGCGCCGAAAGAAGTTATTGAGAAAAACGCGTTTAAAAAAAGCACTTCGTTTTTCCGTGTTTTGCGCATGGTTATGCAACTCTTCCTTCAACCTGATCAGACAAAGGTGAAAAGCAGCAAAATACAGAAGAACCACCAAAAAAGCGTGTTAGGAGTAAAAAAGAGTAAAATTTTGATATTTTTTTAATTTTGTACCTTTGATATTGAACTTTTTTTAAATTTCAAATATTATATATATTATCTGTTTATATCACATTTTTCAATTTTTTCATTAATTATGTTCATCTTTACAGGTGATTTTTAAAAAAACTAAAAGTCATAGAAACTTGCGGTTTGCGGCATTTGAAAGAGGGTTTTTTTCCTATAAGAATCACTCAAAAAGTAAAAACAAATTTTTCGGCGCAGAGGCCCCCCTTCGTGGAGCAGGTCACATATTGATTTTAAGTGAATCTATTAAATAGTATATGAAAGTATTAAAAAAATTGTGATGTGGCTCTCTAGAGCGATTTTTAAGTATTATGTGCATAGGGGATAAGAAAACAGGTTTTGTTTCGCTATTTTAAGGTGCAGTCCCAGTAAAAACGTTCAATTATTGTTTTTACATGGTCGTATTTTTCTATGTGTAATCATATTGGATTCTCCCATAGGTGTATTCTTCCTTTTGATATTTGAGAAGTACATGTTTCCTCGCTAAAGGTTTATGTGGAGACTTAAGCGACTGAAATGTCTCTTCCTCCAAACTGCTCGAGAATGTAACGATACAATTGGAATTTTTGCTATTCCCGTTAACATAATTATCGACCACTTCGTTTGAGAAGGTAAGCGATATTAACTAAAACCGCTTAAAACACCCGCAAAAGGCGTCAAAGTTAACACATATCCACATCACAGAAAATTAGTAATTTTTTCGGTGAACATGCACTACCGCGACTTGCTGAGAGGACACAAAAGGCATCATTTTTGCACTTTTTGAGTGCAACATTCTCAAAACAGAACTACAAACCTTGAAGTAATACAAAACTTGAAGTAAACAGAAAAACACAAAAAGACAATTTTAGGGCAAAGGGCAGACAAAATTTAGAATTTTTTGTCAGAATCGAAATCGCCATTCGTCGATCGATCAGTTCTGGCATCGATACTCCGTGAGTTGGAGTACTCGTGGATAAGAACATATGGTAATTCATTTGAGTGATATTATTAGGCCATATTAAGCGATTTTAACCGGCTCAGAAGCATTAGTTTAGCGGCAAAAACAAAAACATTTATTTTAATGCTACTGCTCTCTAAATTTGTTATAATGCCTTCAAATTACGTGTGATTTTTGTGTTGTCATCTAAAAATCGAATTCTATCAGAAATCCAACTATTCCACTGACTTTCCAGTCCAAGAACAACAGCTGTTGCACCTAAGGTACCGATGAGCCATATTTTCAAAGAAGAAACGGTGCGAGGTGACTGGGTTACGTTATGCGATTTTCATACTTTTGCAGCCGCGTGTTAAGCGTGTCATCAATTGGGAGTACATTTTGGCAATTAAATGGATTAAAAAGGGATATTCAGTGAAAAACATCAAAATGTAATGAAGTGTTAGAGTGCGAGTATTATTATTTGTGTAGATCCCAATTAACACGCAAATCCATTCTCTATATGTTTTCCAGGTCTTCCACGGAACATAAAACGCCTGTTGCAAACTCCTTTTTAATATTACTCTGTGTGTTGCACACTCTTGGTAGAAATCGAAATCGTCATTAAAAATGCTCAGTATTTATCACATTTTTTGTTGTCATTAAACATGTGTTTGCGAAACGTCGAAATTCATCCGCAATAGAGGATATGAAATATTGGTCAACATTTTTGTGACTGACACTATCGTACATTTGATATTGTTACGAATTTCCTTATTCGTTCTTTTTGCACTGTTTTATTCCAAATAATAAAACAAGGTTCGTTTTAAATTGGCATAATTACAACAGTTTAACTTCCTTTTATTTTACTCAGACACTACAACAGTTTACTTTATTTACACCACTTTACAATAAGTCTTAAGTTTTACTATCAAATCGCGTTGCTTACTTTCCGGCGTTAATCACAAACTGACTCATAATGCCAAAAACCTCCCATATGTATGCGAGTTATGCTACGCGTCACCTTGTTTCCAGATTGTTTTACCCTGTTGTAGAATACTTTTTAAAAACAACGTATTTGCATTCGACTCATCAACTAGTTTGTGGTACGAGTCTACTTTCAGGCGCAGCCTTAATCGTACTGTTATGTACATAATGTTAGTTTGGTCATTAATCGTAACAATAGTTGTGTTTTGGATACAAGCAAGCGATTATCGCTTGCTAAGTTGCAAAGAAAACGGTTATTTAGCGATAACTGATCGTATTCGAAAATATGAAAAAGGGTTGAAAACGATAAATGATTTCAAAAAAATTTCTTAAACTTAGCGAAAATTATTTCCATCGCTAAGTTTTCGGTAAGTGCTTCAAACAAAACACGCCATTACATAACCAAGCGGTGTAACCAAAACACGTTTAATATATTTGCGGTGAACTCACTGTTAAAAATAAACATCATAGTTCGACCCCATTAGTTTAAAACTGTTATTGATGTGTTAACATCTATAGCGGCGTATAGGGACTAAATCTATCAAAGTCAACACATGCAAACAACACACAGACAGGTTTTCTGCTGCTGCTAAAACCAGATTTTATGCTGCTGCTAAAACCAGATTTTCTGCGACTGCGAAAGAGAATAATGAAGTGTTAAACACAAATGAGCGAGCAAGAGAGCAATGAAAGAGTGGTGTGGCAGGGATGAGGCAAACGAAATTGTGTCTATAGCGTATGTATTAACATAATAATGTATGTATGTACATGTGTCTGTTACTGTTGTTGAACGGAGATATAAAGCATAGCCACGCAAAATTTCATTGCTTGCGCAGTCGACGTACAAAGTATGTGTGATGTTGTGTGTTTGGCTGTTACGTTGCTGTTGATATGGCCAAACAAAGCGAGTCATTTGATGTTCAGCATTGCCCGGTGTATACAAAACAAGTAATTTAATTCTATAAACTATAATTTTTTATTTTCCAATGTAACATTTACTAATGTGTTCATAGAAATCGAACAGGTCCCGTGTAGCAAAAAGGTGTTAATACATCATCCGTGAGTTCGAATACTCATTGATTTTTATTTAATTACATTGGTTTTCGGGTGGCGCGAAATTTAAACACACTTGGTCTCCTACTATTAGCTGTATGTATACAGTGTGTAATTTTATTAGCATTTTGACTAAATGATCTCGTTATTTTCCATGACGATTTAATATAAAACATCCGTCTGGTGATTGTTTACAGATTCGAGAAAGGTTAGTTTAAAAGCTGTACTCTTACATAATGGCAATAAATACTCTTCCTTGGTGGTCCGGTGAATTACGTGGTTTTGAGATTATAAAATAAAACAAAGTGCTTTTTTTTAATTCATAACAAAATTCGTCATATACAAATGCTACTTACTTATTACACAGCCCAACAGCCTAATTTGCAAATGGTCCTCTAAGTGCAAGAAATATCGAAATTTAAATTGTATGGATAGGTTTTTAAATTACATTTTAAGCAAAATTTTCAATATTTTCAGACATTTCTCCATATAGTTTGTCATACCCCGAAATCGATTTGTCCGATTTAAATAAATAATTGATCTCCCATTACATCCCATGAAGGAATTGGGGGAGCTTCTCACAACCTGTGGGCTGTGCGCTTTCTAATTTTTCACTCACTGATTGAGTTTCACACCGGTTCCTAACGGTATTTTGAGAATCTTTTACTCGATAGTGTCGCTGTCACTATGCGAGGCGACCGCCGCCGAAAAAAGTTTAAGGTGGTCCGAACAGGGATCGAACCCAGAATCTCATATACAAGAGGCGCGCAACACTAACAATTAAAATAAATTTATGAAAATTTAAATATATGTATAAATACACACCGCAGTGGCTTAACGGGCTAGACGCAGCTGAAGATGATGCTTCACAAACATCGAAACGATCGTTCAGCGAATGTGAGTTCGAATCCCACCCGTGGCATTTACATTTTTTTCACTAACCGGAGAAAAACCATTTTCTCTTACAACCTTAAAGGAAATTGCAACTTTAAACATAACGAGGATCTAAGACAACTAAATATATTACTTTCAATTTATACCTACACTACTTTATGACTCATCAATAGTTCCGGACCTATCAAATAATAGTGCCAAAAAAGATATTGTTTCCTAAAATTCGATCAGTATTGTAAATAGGGTTTCACCCAAATCCGTGGCATACAATTTTAATGTATGTACTGAATTTTTAATCTGAAGTGTTGTACATAAAACCGGGGAAAAGTTATCAAAATTCATTCAATTCAATTCAAAAAATTAAAAGCGAAACCCATCTATCGATTTTCATGATATATGTCTAATTTCCTTCATAAGATATGTGGCTGTACGATAAAGTGATGGTCAAATTAAGTTAGAGTGACTGTGAGTTCCTACAAAGGAAGCTGTCCCAAGTAACCGTGATGCCGTTTTGAGTAGCACGTAGTCCAATGTTACCGGCATGTGTACCAATCGCCCTGTGACCGGTTATGACAGCTGTAATTTTGACTAATATTTTCCTGTCCAGAGTCATCAGTAACTCTGTTCTCTAACCGTCATATCTAGGCCATATAACCCGTGATATATATCTGCTTAGTGGTGGAAGTGGGTATCACGATCGTTTCCACTTGAACCTTTCCTGGCAAGTTCATGACCAGCTTTGTTTCCGGCTATATTCGTATGACCCGTATTCACACCAGGGAAAGACTTGTCGTTGCGCCGATCTATCAACGTGTCTACTATCTATACTTGTCGAAACAGTATCTATCTATTCTACACAGAGATTTTCACTCTCTTCCCCACTATTGCGTGATTTTGTAACCAACAACACTCCTCCGATATTGCCACTACTGTTGATATGTACATATGTACTCGGGCGGGTCAAATTGTATGGAACGATTTTTTTTGATGAAGCGTATAGCAAAAACGTAATCTATAGGTGATTCTGAGAAATTTTGCTAAGAGACCATAGCTCTAAGTCGGATTTGGAGCCCCCCAAATTTTCAAAATAGATATTAGTAAGCTTGTTTTTTTATTCCCTGCTAAACTAATTTTTCGACGACTTTGTATGGGGAACTAAGCGATATTAAGCGGCACTCTATACAAAGTCGTCGACAAATTAGTTTAGCGGGGAATAAAAAACAAGCTTAGTGTTTTTTTTGTTGAAACCTTGAAAATTTTGATTTTTTTGAGATCGATTTTCCTACAAAAAGGAGTTCGAAAACAAAAAATTGATCGTAATAAAAGTTGTTGGAAATTATCTGAACTTTCATAATCTTTCATAAAAAAAGGTTCAAGGTTTCAACAAAAAAACACTATTAACACTAAGCTTGATGTTTTGTTCCCAGCTAAACTAATTTTTCGACGACTTTGTATGGAGTGCCGCTTAATATCGCTTAGTTCCCCATACAAAGTCGGCGAAAAATAAGTTTAGCAGAGAATAAAAAAACAGGCTTACTAATATCTATTTTGAAATTTTGGGGGGCTCCAAATCCGACTTAGAGCTATGGTCTCTTGAGCAAAATTTCTCAGAATCACCCATAGATTACGTTTTTGCTATACGCTTCATCAAAAAAAAATTAACACGTCCTAATATGTATATAATCAAATTATAAGCGTTTTATTTCTTGATTTTAAAATGTGTTAAAAATTTTAAACATAAATGACCGCAATTAAAAGAATTAAGTTTCTGATATCTTTTATAGTTATAATTAATATTATTCCCTAAATATTGTAGTACATACTTCTAGAAGCGGTTGAAGTTTACCAAAACTATCAAATTTTCTACATTATCCTTATATTTGTAAAACGCTACCCAATGGCTGCCATTTCCTTTGTTGGAGTCCCAGTTGATAATTCCACACTCTATCTGTCGTGAAGTTTTAGAAAGTTGAACTCTCATATATACTCCTCTAAAATGGGGAATATACTTTTTTCCAAACATTTTTAAATCCACATCTCACACATTATTATAAAATATTCCATATCCTTTTAAATGGTTTAAGGTAGAGCTCCTTACCCATCGCTATAGATTCTATTGTTTTGTCGCTTGTTTTCTTCAAGCTGCTTTCTACCATTTTTAGAAGTAGTTATTGCTCTAGCGATTGCTGATCCACCCGAGGCTAATTCACGCAATGCACCAAGTGCAGTAAGTATGGGTACTAGTGGTAAAAATCCTCCAATTTAGGAACCCTGATAATTCTTGGAATTTTAACTCCAGATTTCTTTCCAAGAAATATATCTTGAATTACTTTCCGTGCGGTTTTAATAGCGCTTTTAATGTCTTGAGGTTTTCCTTTTTTAAGACCACTGTTGCCGCTTTTATTGCAGTGTTTAAATTGTGTCGTTTACATACATTTTTAAGGTTGTTTGGTTTAACACCTAAACCAAATTTCATTTTAGATTTCATTGTGTTAGTAACAAGGTATGCTTTTTCTCCAAATGTGCTATCTTTGGCTTGAACCCTTTCCCAAGCTCTATCTGCTAGGTCTCTGTCTGCTTGATGTCGTTGGGTAATATCAATATTCTGTGAATAAGCTATATCATGCATTCTACAAGCTGTACCCAATTGATTTATTTCTCTATCTCCCCTTTGCAATCGTTACTCAAGCTTTGTTCCAGGTATACAAAATTGGTAACCAGGTAAGTGAAGTTCAACTGGTAGTGAATTAATTAATTTATTCACTATGTTCTGTCGTATTTCAAAACTGTTCTGTTCTATTCCCAAACTGTTCTATACCAGTTTCAAAGCTGTTCTATACCGGTTCCAAATCTGTTATATACCAGTTCGTAAGCTGTTCTGACCTTTTGCGACCTATTTCAAAACCCTTCTCTTCCAAAGTTGATCTGCTCCAAAACTCTTCTATACCGATTCCAAAGCGAAAAATTCTGATAGAAGGTATATCAATTTGAAATGGAGGAAAATATTCTAAACGAATTGAAGTTTTACAAAGAAAATTTCAAAGTGTAAAACTCGGGAGGCTGAAACATCTCAGAAATTGGAAAAAAGAAGTCAAACCTTTAACAGACCCCTTAAAAACCCTTGTTAAATGATAATATTTCCAATCACCTAAAGAGAAAATACGATGGTAGTTTACATACAAACACGCCAAAGAAGAAAATTGTTAAAACAGAAAATTTTAAATTTACTACCTATAAGCAGAATAATATAGAAGATGAAGAAGGCGACGAAGGAGAAGATGATGATATAGTAAAAGGTGAAGAAGGTGTTAACAAATATATATTTAATTCACAAACAGATGATAATGTTTTATCATATTTAGAAGAAATAAAAACTTTGATAACGTATTTGGTCCTCATTAAGATGAAAATGGTATGTATGTATATGGAAACTTGGGAATGTGAATCTAAAAGTAAATAAAGACAAAATAGTGGTACGTAATCAGAATTGGGCACTTACACCAGGATTATATGAACTAATTTTTTATCAAACACCTAAACATTATGATGCATCCGAATTGGAAATACATATACAAAAAGATTCTGTTAAATACAAATGCACATAAAAGAAACTATGATCCTAATGGACAACTTAACGGAAACAAGGGGAATATATATAAAAAAATAATACAGAATATATTTAATATTACCCCGGCTTAATGAGGGTCAATCTTCAAAAACCTAACTAAATATATATACTGGGACGACCCTAATGAACTAGTAGATCGATTAAAGCTGGTAACAATAATCATACTAATGAAATTGTATCGATAATTGAGGAATTAAGCGAAGCAAATATAATTGAGTAATATTAATGAATTTATACTATTACTGTGGTCATTACTACAATCAAAAGTATAGTGGTGAATTAAGGAGAAATATTTCTAAAAATTTTGGTATTAAACTGGATGGGGCGAACTTTAATGCCGATAATAAAATAATAATAATAAATTTGGCAACACACTAGAAGGAACAGATACCGTTAACAAAACATACTTATGTACATATATGAATTCACAAATTCACAAGCGGTCTATTGGAAAGTTATTTGGTTTTGGAAACGGATTTTTACGGCTGGTATTAAACATATATCAACTCTTTATATGAATATTTTAAAAGTTAATGCCATACAAGAACAATGTAATACAGTAAGAGGAGCATTCATGAATAACTCTCCAGCACAAACACTTCACGAGTTGCATTGGATGTTCCTCCAGGTTATAAATTAAACAGTAAACATCAAAGAAATAACATGTCTTACAGTGTGGATAGTTGATCAAGAAGGTCGCTTAATAAATTTTCCAGGTGAAGAAATAACTATTATGGCGATTTTGATTCTGAGAAAAAATGCAGTATTTTTTCTGCCCTTGCCACAAAAGTGCCTTTTTCTGTTCGTTTGTGAAAAAAGTGCAACCCCACTTGAAGGTTTGGGTTCGTTTCTGAGAATGTTCCACCCAAAAGGGCAAAATGTTGCATTTCTGCCGTCTGAACGAGTCATGGGGAAGAATGTTGCCCCATAAATGGCAAATTTTCAATGATTTTGTGTATGTTATTTGTCCTCGGTAAGCTAATTTTTCTACCTTATGTAAGGCGCAAGAGTAATTTAAACGACTTTAGTTAAATTCGCTTCCATTGTTAAACAAAGTGTTCGAAATTTTTGTTAAGCGGGAATAACCACAAAAATCAATTGTATTGGAAACAATTCCACCAGTGTGTATATAGAGTCGCTTAAAATTGTTGAATATCGCTTACATTTTCATATACACTGGTTGAATAACACAGTTAAGCGAGGTAATAACGAAATGCTAAAAAAGCATACAGATGTGAGAAAAATCAACATTTCTATTTTCGATTCTGACCCTAAAAAAGACACAACTTTAAAGGGGGGCTGCCAATATTTTTTAAATGTCGCCCCATATAAGGGCATCATTATTTTTTAGAAACGAAATCACCATTAGATAGCAACTCAAACCAAAGAAAAAATGATAATTTACAATAAAACTCAGCAAAGAAAAATTAATAAAGACACTCCCATAAAAACTATCAACGCTATAAGACCACAATTAACAGAAGCAAATAAAGCATTTTTAAAATTACTCAAGCTAAAAGTAAAAAAGAATGTCTTATATACTCAATGTAATTGAGAAACCGTTTTCAGATGGAAACATAACAAAAAAAGATTATCATAGCTACGTTCCATATCATAGATAAAGGAAATAAGTAGATATCCCACAGGCGTTGTCAAGTACTGCCACTAGATGCTGTGTTGTCGTTTTGTAACTTTCATTGACGTTTCTCATAACATTCACTGACGTTTATTCAGCAGTGTGGGACATTTTTTCAATACAAAAATAGAATCATTTTTCAGGTTGTGCTATTCAAACAACTAATTTAGTTTTTTTCATGTCGTTGTGTTCCCCACTTCCAAGTTAAAATTTGGTTATTTTGATCGTATCTTTTTGTTTACTGTTATTTTTGGTGTTCGTTCTGTTGAATTTGAGAGCAACGGACCACAAAACAAAAACAAAATCCCTGTTGATGTTGCCTACCACACCTATTGTTAGCACCTGTTCTAAATACATCTTGCAAGGTATATTTTGTTTGGAATCAAACGTTGAAATTATTGCATCCAGCTCCATCTAGAAAATATCCCATTGAACAAGAAATTTCCCAAGGCATGTGCGATATCTAGTTAATTCCTTTATCTATGTTCCATATATACAATCATTTGAAAATAATGATGAAATTCGAATTACCCTACAAAATCAAGGTTTATATGTTCTTCCATCTGAAAGTTATTTATACATAGATGGAAATATAAAAAATATCAAAGTGAGGTACGTTATGATATTAATGGTGTTGAAATTGACCGAACACAATACTTGGGGATGTCTAGTGCAATGAAAAATTATGTTACATTAAATGAATTTGAAAGCAATATGATGCGAAATGCTGGCTGGAGTATTTATGGAGACCTACCAATGCATTCATTTAATTTTTATATATTCCTTAAACTATTAATGGGATTTGCTGAAGACTTCAACAAAATAATATTAAATAGTAAATACGAACTTATTCTTTTGCGGAGCTCAAGTGATGTGAATGTATATTACTCAACAGATGCAACTTAAAATCTTCAATTGTCAATTACAAACATAACATGGAGAATCCCACACGTTCATCTATACCAGTGATTCTCAAGCTTTTTTTTGTTGCGGCACACTCTAAACGATTTAAAAATTTGGCGGCACACAAAGAAAAAGATACGTTTAAAAATTATTTACTTACCTATAACACACTGCGTAAAATAGTTTACAATATTAATTTTAAATGTGCGAAATAAAATAATATGCACTACAACAATAACAGTACGTTTCTTAAGGTTTTAATTACAAGTTAATGATAAGAATACTTTTAATGTGAAACTTGAGCTTGATGTTTTTTAATAATTTCATTTATATTTGGTCGTAAAAATGACAATGCTACTCTCAAATCGTCTTCTACATTTAACAATCCTGATCTTTTTTAGTTTCAATGTTGGTTAAAGCTGAAAATCCGAATTCACACAAATAAGATGTGGAAAATTGTAATAATATATTTAAAGCTTTTTGGATATCGTTGGAAATTTGCGGAAACAGCATCACTCAACTCGAAAACTACTTTTTTTTAAACTTTCTTCGCTATGAAATTTCTAGCTACTAAGTTCATCAACTGTGCCATCGAGTCCACCTATTCTCAATCTTGTATCTCTTATTTGTATGAGTATCTATGTTTAAAATTCTTACGCTCTTGAAGTCCATTTGGTGCTCTCTCTCTCTCTTGCATTTTGCGCAAACGCTGCAGTTGCCGAAGGAAAAAAATTCTAAAACGGTTGCTATGCTGTCAACTTCAACACACACTGACTGAATGCATAGGTCGCTGAAGCACATGTGTGTGCTTTTGTTTTGCGCATTTGCTTTTTCAGTTTTGCTTGTTTGCATACTATGTTAGTTACAACTAAGCAACGAAAAATGAATTCAAACTAGTCAAGCAATTTTGAACACTGGTTTTAAGTTAATCTATTTTTGTTTTTTCCCGAGAAAACATACGGTGGAGAGTGTTATTGGATATGTATGCTGTTGTTGTTTTTTCGTCATTTATGATTCCCTTTCAATATCTCTTTTCTGTAACTTTTTGTACACTCATGAAAATCATATTATTTAATAATATAAACATAATTGTAAATCTAAAATTTGGCGGCACACTTTTAGAATTTCGCGGCACACAAAAGTGCCGCGGAACAGTGGTTGAGAATCACTGATCTATACGATAGCAGAAAAATTCAAACTATGAATATTATTAAGGATGTAAGTTCTCTACCCATAGCATTCCGCAGTTGGGACTGTTTGTGAAAGTCACACATTTTCCATTTTGATTGTTCCAGAACACAAAATCCTAAATAGATCGGCTTATTATAATTCGTCAGAGTTTTATTCATTTGAATAGCCCATAACGAATTAGTAAATTGTGAGATGCTATGGAAATTTGGTTTCGAAATTGGTCCTCCTACTCCCAAATGTTTCCGATTAGTACGATTCCATTCGGTAACCAAACGCAGATCTCAAATTTATAGAACTCTTTTTCAAACGCATTCCTAGGTTTTGTTTTATATTCTGTATTTAAATCAATGTATGATTTCAACCATGGCTCTACTTGATTTGAAGAATACGATTATCTTTTTTTTAAAACCAATCCATTTTTTAAACATTGTTCTAATGTTTTATAATGAATAATATAATTAGTTTTATTTGAAAGATCAGCCACCAATTTTTGATGCTTACTTAGAGCAATTATTTTGTTTTCTGTAAGAAATGGCAAATAATAATGAATATCATGACAATTGTGGGGATAAGACAAATGAACTTCATAAATGTAGCTAATTTCTGAAATATGTATCTGGAATGTCGCGTGGATGGACGAAATTGTTAGTCCAATTGAATTCCACAAGTGGAAGTAATTCTGACATTGCCCATCCATATAAATTGTTTGCGTCTAAATATAAAATATATTTGGAAGGTTTTGTACGGTCGTAGCTATTTAAATACGTAACTATTTAAATAAAGAGGACCTCGAATACCTAGTTTGATAAATCTGTAAATAACTCTGGTTCAATTTTCGTATATTTCAACAGCATCCCACGAAAGCCCTGGAGCAGTATAATAATGTGTTGGATCTCAGTTGTAGATTTTCTTCCAAACCTTTCTGAAGTTTTCGAAAACATCTGTAAGTAATAATATAACTTCATGTAATCCCGAATACTGGCACAATTAAATGTATTCCAAATCTTCTGTGCGAGCACATAATCTTCCTCTGAGCATTTTTTATCATTTAATTTACTATAAAATGTTTCGATTGGAGGAAGATTAGTCTCATCAAGTTTTTCAAATGTGTTCACATACTCATACGGAAAAACACCCTTTCTTCAAATATAACTTCATGTAATCCCGAATACTGGCACAATTAAATGTATTCCAAATCTTCTGTGCGAACACATAATCTTCCTCTGAGCATTTTTTATCATTTAATTTGCTATAAAATGTTTCGATTGGAGGAAGATTAGTCTCATCAAGTTTTTCAAATGTGTTCACGTACTCATACGGAAAAACACTCTTTCGCCTCGTTAGATTAAACTCTTCAAGAACTGGAAAACTTTTTCGAATTGATTCTAAATCACTATCAGACAAATTTCTAGCACATGCATCTAACCCAGCTGCCATACCCCTATACGAATCTAAAAATCTTACCTCAACCTTTTGCTGTGTTCTTTCATATCGTGTATTTTCTAGTTGGTTTCGAAATATGAGCCTCAGGAATGTTTTTCTCCATTTTCTCTCTACGCAATGCATCTAATGAAAGGTCAATCTCCTCATCACTATACACACGAATTGTGTGTGATAAGGAAATATATAATTATTTATTAAGAGGTAATATTTTTGTCTCTCATTTGATATTTACTAATGCTGATTTCGTTTCTAAAAAAATTTTGCCCTTGTATGAGGCGACATTTAAAAAATGTTGCCATCGTCCCTTTAAAGTGGTGTCTTTTTAGGGTGAGAAACGAACATAGAAATGTTGCATTTTCTCCCAACTGTATTCTTTTTTAACACGGCTTTATTACCTCGCGTAACTATTTTATTCGACCAGAGTATATGGAAATCTAAGCAATATTCAGTAATTTAAGTGACTCCATGTACACACTGGTTGATAGAGTAACAATAGAAATGGTTTTTATTCCCGCTTAAAAACAATTTCGACCACTTTGTTTAAGAATTTAAGCGAATTTAACTGAAGCTGTTTAAATTACCCTTGCAACCCTTCAAAAGGTAGAAAAATTTGCTTAGCGAGGACAATTAACACACACAACTGATGACTCGCTTTTGAACTTTTTGAGTGCAACATTAAGCTTGTTTTTTTATTCCCTGCTAAACTAATTTTTCGACGTCTTTGTATGGAGCGCATCTTAAAATCGCTAGTTCCCCCTACAAAGTCGTCGATAATTTAGTTTAGCAGGGAATAAAAATACAGGCTTATTATCAGAAACGAACACAAAACCTTGAAGTGGGGTTGCACTTTTTCCACAAACGAACACCAAAAGGCACTTTCAGGGCAAACGGCAGAAAAATGTTGCTTTTTTTCTCAGAGTCGAAATCGTCATTTGTCTTTGATGAACAAATGACGATCATAAGACGAAAGATTGTGAAAGAATATTGGAATAAAATTTGGAACTTTATAATTTAAATTACATAAGTTATGAGCAGGCCCCTGTATTTCCCTGATAAATGACAATGATCTGTTACAGCTGTTTCATCACCTAATGTTTCACCATAGATATGACCACCGAGAGATATGATAATGCTTTGAATTTTGTAAATTTTCTTTTTCTAAGGTTGTTAAGGGTTGCATAGGCACAATTTTCTCAAAATGATTTTTATAAATATCTTTACAGTTTAATAAATAAAATGCTCCCCTACATTTACACTACTATCACTATCCGTAAATATTTTCTAATCTATCTAAATTTTCTTTAAAATTACACTTAACATTATACGCATATGCACATGGTATATGCATTTTTACAAATTTGGAATTATTTTCACTCTCGCTACTCACATCTAAATCCTGAAGTATTACATTCAAAGTCAGCGTAAAAAGAAAATGGTACTTCCATTTGTCTTTCAAAATGGGTATACTTCAGGACTGATTTCTCTCGTTCCGGCATCTTTACAATACATTTTCCACATTATCTCTCCTTATGTATTGACATTCTTTCATGTGTTTTTGTATGATAAAGACATACATTACAAAACACCTTCCTGTAATTATCCAATGATGTTTGATTTTAAAGTAGTCTAAAAAGTAATAAAATAAAAACATCGGTGATTTTCATAAAGCTTTCTTTTAAATATTATCATAATTACCTAGAAATATTATTTATTAGAATTTAATGAAAATTTTCTCCACATTCACTTTCCGACAGCAATAAGTTGATGTGAAACTGCTTTTCATTCTTCGTAATATAGTATGGACCAATCAATCACAGTCTTCAATTCCTTGTCATATAACATGTTGTCAATAACATCAATATTATTTTTTTCAAATAAATGAATATCTTTTAAGTCTGGCAATATTGTTTGGGAATTCTGCGAAGCTGAGCAAAATGTTGATGTCCTTCAAGATCACTAATAACATTGAAAGTTATTTCTGTGAGATGCTCTACTCCCTTGGTCTTTTTCAAATGAATACCATACTCTACGATATCAATCGTATTCTGGACCTGATATTTGTCGGTGGAAGCGAGAAATGTATAGTCCAGAGGTGTAATGTTACACTTACGGCGGAATCGGTTAATCACAAAGCTTTGGAAATAATATTCAGCTTTAATGATTCTAGTATACACGACATCAAAGACGAATATCATTACGATTTTAAATCAGCTGATTTTCATCTCTATATGTTGGAGTCAGGTATTTCATGGACTTGAATTAAAGCCCCAGTACGATTTATTTAAGGGCATTATTAGCGAATGCTTACACCGTCATATTCAAGTGAAGAAGAGAAGGAAACAATATAATCTTGTTAAATTTTAAAAATCGTAGGAATAAGGCGAACAAAGTATACAAAACTCTGTATTACCTTCAGATAGAGAGAATTTGACTTTTATCAAATTTTTTGTACAAACGATACATAGCTGAAGTGGAATATCGGATAACAGACAATCCTAAAAGTTTTTGAATATTTTTCAACGCAAAGAAAACGTATAATGGCATTCCTAAATCCATAATTCTGGGTCAATTAGATGCGAAGGATTAACAAGAAGTTGTAAATCTTTTTGCGATGTATTTTTCATCAGTTTATGAAGATGCTGCCGTAGCAGATGATTCTACCTATTTTCTGAATGGAATACATGATATGGTTGACATTGGTGCAATTCATCCAGAAGTATCTGAAGTACTCGAAGACCTAAATGGACTCGACGTCTCCCGAGGTCCCGACTACGATCAGATTCCGCCTACGTTTATTCGCAATTGTGTATGCTCACTTTCATATGCTCTTACTACGATTTTCAACCAGTCTCCAGCAGAAGAGACATTTTTGAATGAATGGAAAATTGCTTATATTTCTCCTATATTTAAATCCGGTCGGAAGGGTCTGGTGGAGAACTACCGTCCCGTTGCAAAATTGTCGGTTTTTCCCAATCTTTTGGATAAGATCATTAGCCGTAGATTATTTGAGACTCTTAAAAATACCATTTGTTCTCAACAACATGGATTCTTCCATGGAAGATCAACTGCAACTAATCTTTGTTTATTTACTCATTTTTGTAATAATTCAATCGAAAGGGGTATTCAAGTAGATGTTCTTTATATAGATTTTAAAAAAGTTTTCGATAAAGTAAATCATTCAATTCTGATAAGAAAGCTCTTCAAAATGGGGTTTCATTCGTCATTGTTGAATTGGGTATATTCTTACATTTCGGAAAGAGTTCTGTTTGTTAAAGTTAATGAATCGGTGTTTGATCCAATTTATGCGAAATCGAGTATTCCCGATTCTTTATAAATTCCTAATATCTTTACAAATTGTCAATGTTTATTATATACTGATGATTAAAAAATATTCCATAATACTATAAGATCTATCGAGGACTGTGTAAACTTCCAACAATATATTTCAGTGTGAGTAGTATGGAAATGGGGCATCAAAACCAGTGTTGCCAGATCGAAAAATTTGCGAATATGGGAATGGGCATCAAAACCAGTGTTGCCAGATCGGAAAAATTTGTACTGGTTCGTGACCTTGCTAACTCACAACCCTGTATTCACCTCTTTTGGTTTGTGTCTTTGCTAAGCGAGTAAACGCCAGGGTTGCCAACCCTGAAAAAATAAAAAGCGCTAAAATGAAAAATGTGGAAAAACCAACCCTGAAAAAAATGAAAAGCGCTAAAATTAAAAACGTGGAAAAACCTACCCTAAAAAATAAATAGCGCTAAAATGAAAAACGGGTAAAAAAAAATGTGATATAAAATCGTCATTTTTCCCCACCATCAATTTAGGTTTGTGTCTATGTTAGACGATGGTTGCGCCACCTTGCGACGGTTGGTGGCAACTCCGACTCTGGACTCTAATTTGTATTTGTGCATGTGTGTGTGTGTGTGTTAAATGATGAACTTGGCCTTTTTCCCTCCCCCTCCCATTACTTACCCTCCTTTTCCATCTTTCCTTCCCACCATTCCACTCTTCCACCTGTTCTTTCTCCCCACTCCACAATTCCACTCTTCCATCTTTCCTTCCCACCATTCCACCACTTCACTCTTCAATCTTTCCTTCCCACTCCTCCCTCCCTCCCCCACACCCTAATCCCACCTTTAAATAAAAAGTCATTGTTTTCTGTTTTTTTATTTTTTTAATTTATTTTATATTTTTGTTAGCCCCCCCACTCCTCCCTCCCTCCCTCACAACCCGATCCCACCATTAAATAGAAAGTCATTGTTTTTTCTTTTTTTTATTTTTCTTTTCATTTATTTTTCATTTTTGTTAGCCTCCCCTCCTCCCTCCCTCCTTCACACCCCAATCCCACCTTTAAATAAAAAGTCTTTGTTTTTGTTCTTTTATGTATATTTTTCATTTATTTTTTCTAGGGCTCATAAAGGAGCCCCTCCAAACTATATAAATTGGCGAACCCCGCGTTCACACAGTACCACGCTGCCCCGTGGTACATAAATCCATACGTTGTGAATCGGGCGTCATCAAAATACTCAGGTGGAATAAATTCCACCCCCACCTGAGACTCGCATAGACATATGGCCTCCCATACGCTAAAATTTATAGCATCAATGAGCTCGTTCACCTCAATCTGCTTTTCGAGCACCTCGGCCCCGCTAACCAGCTCGAAGCAGCTGGTGACGATCTCATCTAAATGTTCGTTGTAATATGAAAACTGCATGGTTGTTAGTTGAGACTATTTAAATTCTCATAAATTTTTGTCCTTTATATAGCTACTATTTTACAATTTTTTGTAGATATCAACAATTTTGATACTCCTATCTTTTACGGTTTTCAAATTATCTTGTCCATACGGACAAATTATATTGTGGTTTCCAAAAAATTTTGTTTTGTTGATTAATCATTTCATACAAAAATATGATAATCTAGAACTTTCTATTTTATTCTAGAATTTTCTCACGCACCCGCCTTTGCGCTTTTCAAATTATCTTATTTTAATTAAATGTTGTGGTTTTTAAAATTATCTTATTCTAATTAAATGTTGTGGTTTTCAGTTGTGGTTTTCAAATTATTTTATTCTAATTAAATGTTGTGGTTTTCAGTTGTGGTTTTCAAATTATTTTATTCTAATTAAATGTTGTGGTTTTCAGTTGTGGTTTTCAAAATATTTTGTTTTGTGATTAAACAATTGCTACTTCCGTAAAAATATTTTATTGTGGTTTTATGTTTACAAAAAACAAATGTTATGGTTTCCAAAATTTTTTTTGTTGATTAATCATTTCACATAAAAATATATTAATCTAGAACTTTCTGGAATAATCTAGAATTTTCTGACGCATATATTAGAAATTATATTTTTATTGCTTACACTCATTTATATTAAAAATAAGACAACAAAAATTCATGAATTCGTTGTTTTGTTTTGTTGATTAATTATCGCAGTTTTTTCTCTTCCTCTCTCTTCCTACCCCTCTCTCTCTCACTCTTCCCACCAATCCGTCCATCAATTTTCTTCCGTCCAACACTTTGATGTAAGTAGCATTCTCATTAGTTTTTCAAATCATTCAACATTTAGCATCCAAAATGTCAATTACTCTAACTTTGAGTGGGAAGACATCAGAATTACGAGCCTGCTACTTTCCTCCCATCGAATTAAATGGAAAATATGAATGTGCTCTTGTCGATTTTCAAGCATATAATAGTATACCCAACGTTGATGTCCACAACAATTTATTTCATATTGGTGATAATGTTATTGAGTTACCTATTGGATCATATGAATTAGCTGATATTGCAGAAACAATATCTGAAGATTATGAAATGAATAATCCTAATAAGATTATAGATATAGAGGCTAATAACAATACAATGCAAGTGATGTAGTTTATTTTGATAAACCAAATTCGATTGGACCATTGTTGGGATTTGAAGCGAGGGAATTAAGTGGAGGAGAAGATCATTACTCAGATGTCCCAATACAAATTTCTGAAATAAATCTGATACGAATTGAATGCAATATTGTGGTAAATTCATATATGAATAATTCACCTGTTCACACGCTACATGAATTTGGAATCAGCGTACCGCCAGGCTATAAAATTGATGAGATTCCGAGAAACTTAATCTATTTACCGCTCAACTGCAAAGAGATAAGTTCAATAACAGTACGCTTAGTTGATCAGAACAATCATTTAATAAATTTTCGTGGAGAACCAATAAACCAATAGTACAATGATTATTTATAATAAAAAGAGTTTGATACATGCGCCAACACACATTCTAGCACCAACAGTCAATCACTCACGATCAAAAATAATAGATAAAGTTTTAACTTTTGAAAATAAAATTTTTCTACAATCTTTAAATCTAAAATTAAAATGAGCGGAATTATTGACGTTTTAGAAAAACCTGCGTCGGACGATAGCATTATAAAAAAAGACTATCATACATATTCTCCATACCTACAATCCTTTAACAACAATGATGAGATACGAATTTCGATACAAAATCGGGACTTGTTTATGCTGCCTAGCGAAAGCTATATATATGTTGAAGGTTACATAAAAGGCAAAAATGATAGCATTGCAGTAACTACTTTTAAAATGCTGAATAATATCGGTCCACGTCTTTTTGATGAGATTCGCTATGAAGTTAATGGAATGACGAGTACTATAAAAAACTTTGTATCTTTGAATCCTGTTGAGAGTAATATGTTGCAAAATGCAAGTTGGAATAACGGAGAGAAAATAGATGTGAAAAAAGAACTATTCAACTTTTACATACCATTGAAAACATTATTGGGGTTCGCTGAGGACTTTAATAAAATTATGCTAAATTGTAAGCATGAGCTTATTTTATTACGTTGCAAGAATGATGTAGATTTGCTAAGAGGAAATAACATTGAAGGAGCTAAATTAACTATTACAAATATTTCATGGAGAATTCCGCATGTTCATCTATCGGACTCGAGTAAATTAAGTATGATAAAGATTATCAAGAGTGGAACAACATTACCATTAGCATTCCGTAGTTGGGACTCTCATTATAATCCTTTACTAACACTTGGCACTAATCACATTTGGAATGTTAAGCTGGCTGCAAATAGAGAACGCCCTCGTTTTCTATTAATGGTCTTACAGAAAGGAGACAATATGATGAATTGTCATTTAACCAACATAAAAGTACATTTAAACTCTGAATCATATCCATATGATGATCTAAACCTCGATATTGAAAAGGGTCGTTATGCGATTCTTTATGAGATGTATGCTAAATTTCAAGAAATGTACTACATGAAAGAGTCTCAACCTCTATTCACATCAACAGATTTTATAATCAAAGCTCCAGTTATTGTCGTTGGTCTTCGTTATCAAAATGAAGGTCTGACAAGCGGACCAATCGACGTCAAGATTGAGTTTGAGACAAAAAGTAATATTCCTGAAAATACATCTGCATATTGCGTGCTCATTCACGATCGTTTAGTTGAGTATACACCATTGACGGGATTAGTTCGAAAAATTGTTTGAGATGGAGATCGATGCTTTTATTGATATACAAGGATTTATTGGAGAGGATGGCGATTTTGTTCCGAAGGAAGTCGCAATTGTTTTTGATGAGACGAATTTTAAAATAATTATATTTAAACCACCATACCTCATAAAAGGATTAAATCAAAAACAACAAATGAGTGTTGTCTGGTTGTCAAACAATCATCATGGACTACGCTGCCAACAGGGTGATATTACATTATCAATCCTGAAAGGGATGATGACTGAATATACTTCTGGAAAAAGTGTATGTGTGAGAGGCAACACAAAACTTTTAAGGATTTTTGATAATTGTGAAGAAATATTTCGCATACACAACACAGAAACATCGAAATCTTCACCTTCATTTAAAGAACTAAAAAAAATGTATCCTAATATTAAACATTGTAATCAGCATAAGGGGGGGTGGTGTGCTCTCCAGAATGCTCTTTTGCTCCATAAAAATTTTCAAATAAAACAATAATTTTTTTTCATTAAAAATATATTTTTTCTTCTCGTTTATTTATGGTGGAAGGGGGGAGGAGGAGGAGGTTTTACAATAACATTATAAATTTCTTTAACAATATTTTTCTTAGTAATCTAAATCCATAAAATAAACATCATCAGAATCATTCAAACTTAAATTAGTATTATTACAATCATTAACAAAATTAGAATCAATAACATTATTCACATCATTTTCATTATTAGAACTATTACTATTATTATTATTGATAGTGCTACAATTAATATTGTGATGAAAAAACATGTTATCATCATCTGGGCTATAAAAATTATCATATCCTGAAAGTTTGTAATGACCCCATGCATATGTATTTATCCCATCTGCTCTAATAAATCTTTTATCATCAGCAAAGCTTAAAACTATCTTATTCAACTTTTGTGTATAAAGTTGATGTATCTTATATCTAAAAGTTAACATTTCGTCCACAATAATTTTATGGTCGAACAAACAATTTCTATAATCTGCTATTGAAATTTTCTCTAACGCACATCTTTTGACACCTTTTGATTTTTTAATCTCCCCACTGTTTTCAACATCAAGCGAGTACATTTTAGATCGAAGCCCTACAAACTCTTTCATAATATTCCCATTATTCTCATCTTTCATTTTACCTAAAACTTTTTTATTTAAGGAGGGAAATTTAAAAACGTTATCTTGCGGATATTCAGATGTATCAAACTCCTTGGAGATATCATTACGAATATCATTGTAAAAGTCAGATGCTCTAATTGTGTAAATGAATGAATCAGTATCCATATAGTTTATCGATATATTATCTCCAAATTTGGGTTTCATATATCTATAATGGAAATTATACATTTTCCACTTGGATAATTCTAGTACCACAAATCCTAAATACATTGGCTTATTATATTGACTAGAAACGCGATCTAATTGTATAGCAAACAAGTTTTCAGAAAACTTTGTTATACTATGAAAGTTGGGTTTAGCAGTCAGCGCTCTAACACCTAAATGGTTCTTATTAGTGGTTTCCCACTGTGAAGCAATTTTAATGTCTTTACGTTTATCAACGTTTTCCATAGTCTTACCATAAACAGCATTGTTGAGCAGTTTAAAAAAATCTTTTTCAAACGCATTTTTCGCTAAAGTTCTATGGTAAGTATTTAAATCTATATACTTTTTCAACCAATCTGATTGATTAAATTTTAGTATTCTATGTACTTTCGTTAAAATAAGCCCATATTCTAAACATTGTTTCAGATTTCTGTAGTGTATAGCGTATCTTGTTTTAGAATGTAAATCGGCAATGAGTTTGAAACATTTTGATCCTCCAATTTTTTTAGATTGTGAACAAAATGGTAGATCGTTATGATCATCGTGGAGACTAATTGGATAATCTAAATCAACTTCCAAAATATAGCCTATTGGTCATGTGTCAGATACTTTATTTACATCAAAGTTTAGAAATTCATCTGATTTATCATCAATCCACTCAAAGCCTCCATACGGAAGATAGCTTGACATTGCCCAACCATACAAATTATTCGCATCCAAATACATGAGATACTCTGAAGGTTTATTAATATCATAATCTTTCAAATATTTATTATTTGCTTTGGAATATCTTTTAGCACATTGAACAAGACCTCCTCTTATGCCATTTAATATAAAATTATAGATATCAAGATCTGTAAGAAGTTCTAATTTAATACCGACACATTTCAACATCGCATCCCATGATAAGCCAGGGGCTGTGAAATATTGACATGGATCAAGCTTATAAATACAAATTTTCCTAAAATTCTGAAAAATGTCTGTTAGCAAGAGTACATCTGTTTTTAAATACAATTTCATGTAATCCAAAAGATTTTTGCATTCAAACGTTCTCCAAACATTTTTTGCGTGCTCATAATCAACGATGGAACACTCTTTATTCGTTAACGAATTAAAAAAATGTACTCGAGCTGGAAGTTCTTCCTCATCCAACCGAACTGCTGAATCAATATATGAATAAGGGAACACACCCAAGTCATCATTAAAACTACATTTGATATAATAACTAAATGCATATGGTATATGCTTTTGAATATTTGTAGTTTTTGACGTTATTGTATCGTCTACCTTTTGTAAAATACATTCAAAATCTGCGTAGATAGCGAATGGTACATCAATTTCCTTATGATAATTCTTATAACTTATAAACGCCTTCTCAGGCTTCGGCATAGATCTTACTCTTTTTCTGCAACTTAATTTATGTACCGCAAAAAGTTCTTCATTGTGCGTGAAATGTAAACACGAATTACAGATGAATATTTTTTCTTTATGTTTGGTTAAACTCGATCGTGCAAATCTAAAAACGAAATAATAAATAAATTGCGAGACTATTATAATTGTATATTTATTTTTTTAATCTCACCTGGACATGTCTCGTATGAGAACGTAGTGTGATCTCTCATTTTTAGTTAGCAACAACAGATTTATGTGGCTAGCTTTTTCGTCTTTTGTTAGATAGTATGGACCAACGATTCTATCATCATCATAGCCAAATACATTAACACTGATTTCATTATTTTTCTCAAATATTTTGATATCTTTTAGCTTCAATGGAAAGCTCATTGTTGAAAAGTTCAGTGCAATGCTATCTAATTGTATTACATTTAATGATATGTCATTAATTTTATACGTTTTAGGCTGACATAATTCTCCAATTGAACGTGTTGAATCATTGAATAAAGATGCAATTACACACCATTTGAAGCAATAATCATCATTATTTTTAATATTTAAAAATGTATGGTAGCTTTTACTTTAGATTGTTGGTAAAGGGATAAATGCACGTCCTCGGAAAGCTATCACTTGATTAATGTTTAAGTTCAAACAATTGATACGTGTAAGACTCCATCCGCTATCACGCTCTTGAAATTCAGACATTTTTGTACAAATATCTTTAGCATGCATCTCATACAGCTCCTGCAGATCGTCACCCAAAGTAGTCAAACACATTTTAGTGATATGATTTATACTCAAATCATTTTGATTCTCTGTCGAATCATCAGTGGACGATACGATTTTCATATAATCACACTCCAACTCCATATTGAACTTGAATGTTAAATGCTTGACACGACATTCCTCCAAGATGTTGACAATGCACTCTCCAGCTTCTTTAAAAACTCTTCAGGTAGTAGTATTTCAGATGCAACATTCGTATATGTATAGCTTTCTATACGTTCATTGAAGGCGCTCATTCGGAGCTTCATCTTTTCACTTAAACAAATTGTTGACTCCTTGCTCCTATGCCCATCGCTCCTCTTATGATATGAGTAATATTTCCTCAGTACATATTCATTACATGTTGAACAAAAAACAGTACACTGAGAAATATGTTCCTTAACATTTGCAACATTCAGAAAAAGTTTGTTGCATAACTCACAATGTAATTTGATATGTTTATTTAACGTCATCGTATTAGAGAAAGACTGATCACAGAATTTACATATAAATCTCATGATTATTAAAATGATTAGTAGTCTACTTTCTTTCACGTATGAAGCTCTTTATAGTTCTAACTAATAAAACATTAAGCATTTCATATATATATGACTTCGGCAATGGATAAAAACGATCTAATTCAGTTTATTAACGAATATGAAAACCACATTTTTGAGTCTCACACGAAAGAAATGAGAGCATATATCAAATTAATGGGTGAACATGAAGGAAGGCGCTTAATCAGGACAGAATATGGTGAACATTATTCCGGATGCATCTACGCACTTGACGATAATGTCCTTGAAGCGGATGTCTGCGAGTGCGTTTTCTTCCAGATGAGAGGTAGAAACATTAACGATTTGATAAGAAAATATAAAACTTTGTTGCTTGCATTCAACGAAAGATATTTTCGATAAAAAACAAGAATACAAATCGTATTAAACTACACAAAAAATTGTTATTTACTTAGATTGTGGCTCCGATAAGCATACAAAATTTGAGGGTCTAATTGTTTTTTGCGGTTTTGACTTCCGCTCTTTCACATTTGTTTACTGCGGTTTAAGTACTTGCGATATTGATAAGAAGAAAAATTTCGAGAACCTACGATTCGATTGAAGATAGTATAAAAATTTTGGGGGGTCTAGTTGTTTTTTGCGGTTTTGACTTCCGCTCTTTCACATTTGTTTACTGCGGTTTAAGTACTTGCGATATTGATAAGAAGAAAAATTTCGAGAACCTACGATTCGATTGAAGATAGTATAAAAATTTTGGGGGGTCTAGTTGTTTTTTTTTGCGGTTTTGACTTCCGCTCTTTCACATTTGTTTACTGCGTTAATGTGCTGAAGACAAGCGTGTATAAAAAGGGGTCTCACTTTTATGAAAAGATAGAAACTAAACATCAAGCAAAATGGAAACATTCCTTACACGCATGGAAGCACATCAAAAAAATAAGGAAATCCTTCATTTGAAGGAAGTTGAGGAAAAAACAACAATAACAATTCACCATGCGATAAGAACCAATACGCGATATGGAGAAACGATAATGTTGGAGACAGAAGATAATGTCCTGTTTTTACCTAAAGGGTATGCTGCTATGACCGATGATGATGTTCAAGAGCTTGGTAGTGGGAAGTATAAGCTGGTGAAGACATCGCCAGCCGGAAAGCCTACTAAATTTAATATAGAACAAAATAGCACATCAAAAAGAATATAAATAAAAGAACAAAATAGAAAACCAAAAAACAATGGCTTTTTATTTAAAGGTGGGATTGGGGTGTGTGGGAGGGAGGGAGGAGTGGGGGCTAGCAAAAATAAAGTAATCGAGAGTGAGTAAAATACATCTACGGAAATTACGGTCCGAATTCGGATTTGCATTCAATCAAATAAATTAATCAACAAATATTCTGATTTTTACAATCAATTTATTAAATTTATTTCGCATTATTACATAATTTCATTTTTATTATATCACATTATTACATAATTTAATTTTTCTTAATCCAAGAATTATGCTCCTTTGAAAAGCCCAACCACTTAACAAACGCTCGATCTCCAACAGATTTTAAAATTTTCTCAACGAGGTATGAGTTTGGATAGCGAGTACGGGAAAGCTCCTCATTATAGAATCCTCCTTTAATTGGATTTCCTTGATAATCTTCTAAAGTGTATGTGGTGGGATAGGTATTTTGTATTGAGTTGATTTTGAATATTTCAGTTGTCCAGTTGGGGGTAAATCCTTTTTCGAAAATATGTTTGTATTTGCTGATGCGTACATGATCACCAACACGGTATTTTGATGGTGGATGAATTTTCAAATGACTGTAAACTGTCTCCAACAATTTCTTCCCATTAGATTTATTAACTTTTATTGGTGCCATTTTAATTGTACGATGATATTTTTTATTATAGTCTTTAATCAAATCCTTAGACTTATCGAGCCAATGATATGACCCATTATAACTGAACTCTTTCCACATCATACCTTTTAACGTTCTATTAAATCGTTCTACAATGGATGCTTTCATAACACTGAATATAGAGTAATGATTAATTTTATGTGCTTTCATTAAATCATTAAAGTGTTTATTAAAGAATTCTTTGCCATCATCAGTTTGCAGATTTTTTGGTATTCGTCCACATTTTAAAATGTTGTTCATAGCTTCAACAACATCTATAGATGTTTTGCTCTTAAGTGGTTGAATCCAAGCAAATTTTGAGAATGTATCGATGACTGTTAAGAGATATCGATATCCTTTATTATGTTTTGAGTAACTCCCCATTTCAACTAAATCTGCTTGCCATAAGTCATCTATACCCTTCATCACAACTCTTCGTCGTAAAAATCGTTTGCGAGCCTGTTTATGTAATTCGTTCACAAGCATTCGTTTTCCATCCATTTTTAGCATATGGTTTTTAATGTAGTTTTTTTAGCACCTCAAGAATATTTTTAATTTGTGATCTCAATGTTGATAGCTCCTCTCTAAGATGAATAATCTCCAAGTTTATTCCGTTCTTTAATATTTTTTGCTCGCTGCTGATAATATTTTTAGTTTGTAATTTAAATGTTGATAGCTCCTCTCTAAGGGGGATAATCTCCAAGTTTATTTCGTTTTTTAATATTTTATGCTCGTTGCTGATTTGTGCAAAAAGAAAAGACTTGTTAACCGCATCCGTTTCTTCGAGTGGAGTTCTGATGTTCTTGATTCTTTTGTTTTGGAAATTAATGTTTTTGTCTTTGTCCAGAGTAAAGCCAAACCATTTAGGCACATCCTTCCTTAATGCCTCCTTCTTATAGTTACTATAGTGACCAAATTTATCTACAGACATAATCTCATTCGACTATATAATTATATCAGCTTCTCGTAACTCTTCAATAATCGATACAATTTCGTTATTATGATTAGTGTGTCCGGCTGCTTGCGATGCGATCAACAGTCTGAGACGATCTACTAGTTCATTCGGATCATCCCAATATAAATAGTTTGTTTTATACGGAATTAATTTCATCATACCGCTTCCTTTACGTTCGGATATAGATGTAGACTTGTTGGATAATGTTTTACTCTTATTAACGTTCAGCAATTTGTTTATAATATTTTTATATTTGTGGGTTTTATTATAGTTATTTTATTTAATTTCGAGTTTATTTAATATAAAATATAAAGTTCAAATAAACGTTCAAATTCATTCAATGTTCAATTTAATTAATGATTTTAGAGTACTAATAAGTGATGAAATATCCGGGGATAATCTTTACGTCTTAACGTCGTCACGGCTGCGAATAGACTGACTTCGTATGTGTTGCGACTTGTTTCTTGCAACTTCGCTGCTTTCGACTTCTACTGCCTTCTTGCTTCTTTTTGTTCTCGCCACTCGTTACCTCTAAACTTCTGATCCCACAACTCGGCCATTCCGCGTTAAATTCGTCTCGAATTCTTCGTCATCCTCAAAGCTTATACACCAGGGCTTCATATACTCGGCACAAGTTGTCGTATTTCTCGGACCGTCAGAATTACCACGCCCCACGACGTTGTACGTATCGTTCGCCTTCACGCTA
This sequence comes from Phaonia tiefii, assembly GCA_963931995.1. NCBI lineage: Eukaryota > Metazoa > Arthropoda > Insecta > Diptera > Muscidae > Phaonia > Phaonia tiefii. The sequence continues at coordinate 218,936,004 of OZ008369.1, forward strand.
TCGACCTCATACGGTCCCAAAAACTTCGGCTTCAGCTTAAGACCAGGACCAAACTGTGTTCGCTTTATCGCAACCAGGTCACCTCTTTTATATTTGGTTGCTTTTCTCCGTCTCAGGTTATAATTCTTTCGATTCTCGGATTGAACCTTGGTGATCTGTTCTTTGGCGCCTTGCCTAGTCATTTCTCTTTCCTCAGTGAAATTTGATATCATCTCTTCTTCAATAAGTTTCTTTATTTCCGACTGCTCGGGAGTGTGCATCTTAACGCCAACCAGTAGTTCGAAAGGTGTTGTGTTGATACTTCTGCAGAACGTTGAATTAATCACCTGCTGTACGTTTGCGACATGTCTGTACCACTTAGTAGGATCTGCCATACTTAACTTGGACAGAACCGCTATAATACTCGCATTTAACCTTTCCACTTGGCCATTAGCTCGCGGCAAACCAGTCGTGATGAGAAAATGTTTTATGTTCTCTGATTCGCAATACTCCTTGAACTCCCCTGAGGTAAATGCAGTCCCTCTATCTGATATTATGCGAATGGGATTCCCAAATATTACGCTCTGGGATTTTAGCTTCGATATTACTTCACTTGTAGATGTCGTCTTCGTCGGATATAACCAGCAAAACTTCGTGAAAGCGTCTATTACAGCAAAGATGTGTTTGTACTGTTTGCTTGTGGACTCCAAGGGCCCCAAGTGGTCCACGTGATAGGTATGTAATGGTTCATGTTCTTTGGAAAGAGGGTGCAGTTCACCTTCTTGCCTTCCTCGTTTTCTATTGTTGATTATACAGGGTATGCAATTGGATATATGGTATCCAATTTTGTCATCTAATCTCGGAATATAATACTCACGCCGTATCAGCTCTTTTACTTTTCTAGCTGCAAAATGCCCCTTCTCATGTGCTCTTAGTATTACTTCTCTCTGCATGCCCTTAGGAACCACTATGACCTCGTAATCATCGACGTATTTGTGCAAAACATTACCCTTCATAAAATAACCGTCGTGAGCACCCTTCTCCTGAAGAATATGTTCTATCGCCATCAATTCGTCGTCTTGCTCCTGTGCTTGTCTTAGTCTGATCAAAGTGCCGTCTTCTGTTATTGTCATTATTGGGTATCTGCTCAAGGAATCTACGTGTCTCATTCTACTTCCAGCGCGATGCTCCACCTCGTAATCGTACTCTTGCAGAAGTAAGACCCATCTAGCCACTCTCGTACACAAATCTTTCTTCTCCATGGTCTTAGTAAAAGCGTTACAATCTGATACGATTTTAAAATGAAGACCAAGCAGGTATACTCGAAATTTCTTCAGGGCTTCGACCACGGCGAGTATCTCCAACTCATAACTCGAATACTTCCTCTCGGCATCTGTAGTTTTCTTACTCACGTAGTATACTGGATGTAAGTTGTCATCATCAGGTGATTTTTGTAGTAAGATAGCACCGTACCCATCTATTGACGCGTCGGTATGAACCTCAGTTTCATATTGTTGATTAAAAATGTTCAGAACCGGTTTTTCAGTTAGGATTTTCTTTAATGCGTTGAAGGCCGAAAGTTGCTTCTCGTTCATCTCAAACTTTACATCGGACTTCATTAGATCACTTAAAGGCTTAGCAATCAATGAGAATTGAGGAATAAATTTCCTAAAATAACTGGCGAGTCCTAAAAAGCTCTGTAGCTGTTTTTCATTATTCGGTACAGGAAACTTAATCACGGCGTCAACTTTAAATTTTGATGGAAACATTTGTTGATTCTCGATTATGTGGCCTAAAAACTCTATTCTCCTCTTTAAAAACTTGCACTTGCTCAAATTCAACTCCAGGCCATAGTCTTTGCAAATTTTGATTACCTCCTTCAGATTTTTCACTGCTTCTTCTTCATCTTTACCAGGTATGATAATATCATCTACGTACGGAAGTGCAATGCCTCTACGAGTCAAATTGCGGAATATCGTATTTATGTATCTCTGAAATACTGCAGGCGAGTTCGACAGCCCAAAAGGCACTTTACAAAATTGATACTGCCCGCTGTGTGTCACACACGATGTGTACTTGCGACTTGCAGTCGCCACTGCGACGTGAAAGAATCCGTTTTTCAGATCGATTGTGCTGAATATTTTAGCGTCTTGTAGCCGATCCAATTGGTCTTCAATTAGTGGTAGGGGATACCGATCCTTTACTATGATCTTGTTGATCCTTCGATAATCAACGCAAAGTCTAAACGATCCATCCCGTTTCTTCACCATTACCACTGGGCTACTAAATTCAGACTCCGATTCTTCGATAATGCCGTCTTCTAACCATTTATCGATCTGTTCCTCAACCGCTCTTCTTTCCGTCATCGGCAATCTTCGTGGTCTTGAAAATGCAGGAGTGTCCTCACTCAGGACGATGTTCATCTCGACGTTAGTTGTCTCGGTCTTATTTGGCACGTAGTCTTTAATCAACTCCCTAACATGTTGTCTCGCATCTGGGCTTGCCGTCTCATCAATATCTATGACACTTTCCATAGTCTCTTCGATCACATTCATGGCCATCATGCAATGAACTTCGTCGTCGTTATCATTCCCGATTTTCTCGAACTTTAGACCATTCTCTGAAATTTCCACACGAACGTGTGAACAAAACTCATTACCAAGTATGACGTCTACATCGACAGAAGTGTTCGGTACCACATGAAATGTTAAATTGTAACTTTCGCCAACTATTCCAACTTTATGTTTGAAGTTACCCATCGGTCTTATTTTGTTGTCACTAGATATGTTACCAAATCCAACTAAATAGAAGTCCGATCTTTCCAATCTGGGTTTTCGCAAGGCATTGTATATTTGTTCGCTTACCACATTAAACTTGCTACCGGTGTCAAACAATGCAACCCACGAGTGGTCAGAGAATATAACGGTTTTTTTCATTTTATCTTCGGCAATCAGATGTCGTACGTTGGCCTTCTCCGTCTTTCTAGGACACTGTTTAGAAATATGACCATACTCATTGCAGCTAAAACACTTGGCACCCTTGTCCTTATTGTCACAATTCTTAGAGGTGTGACCTTTTCCGCCGCAATTATAACATAACTCCTTTTTCTCATTCCTTACAGGCATTTTTGTCTGCTGTGTTTGTTTAAAATCAGGTCTTGGCTTGCATTTTTCCTGCATAATCCCGTAACACTTGAGCTTCTCCTTGAATTCTCTCAAATTCGCTGCGCTGTACAAAATTGTCTTATTGACAGTTAAATCATTTATGCCGTCAATTACGTACTGCATCAATGCATCATCTTCAATATCACCACGTGAAGCCAGTTCTTTCATCCTCAGGAAGTACTCCTGATAACTCTCGCCTTTCTGCATTTTCCTTTCAGTAAGCATTTTGTGTAACTGTGCGCTATTCGTCGTAGAATGGAATTCGTCCACTAATCTCATCTTCAATTTCGAGTAAGATATTATGCCACGTTCACCAGCCACAAACAATTTTGCCAGTCCCTTTAGCGATCGTTTCGCAAAGATAAACTTCTGGAAATCATCCCATCCCATAACGGATGCTGTTTCTTCAAATTCATCTATCCATACATTCACAGGTAAGTTTCCAGTACCATCGTATGATCTCACCGAATCCTCGATATCACGAAAATTCAAAACAAACTTAGGTGCCTGATCATAACGCTGTTGAACCATGTGTGCCACATATTGTCCCTCGCTGGTAACATTGTTGTTAATCTGTTCACAACCAACCATGCCGCTGTCGCTGTTCTGTTGTCCACTTTGAACGCCTACCATATTCTGTAGCAGCAATACTCTGCCCTTACCGTCGACTGCAGTACTACAGCTTGCTTCACTCTGCGTTTCCACCATCGTGCGCTCGCTCTCTTCGTCACCATCGATGTCAGTTTCATCTTCATCTTCGTCGTCGACGCTTACACTTAGCATTGTATCCCTGTGGAGATTGTTGAATACATGCAAAAACAAATCATCAGCGTTGTAGCTGATGCCCAACACGTTGCATATAGATACCATGTCTGACGTGCTCAGGTTCGTCTTAACGTAAGCTGCTTGCTCCGCAAAGCGTTTGCTTTTCTCGTCGTAGTCAAAACCTTCAAACATACGAAGACGTTTTCTATTCTCACGATCTCCTTCACACCAAAATATAAATTTGTGCAGCGCAACAACAACCTTGCGCCTAGCCGTTTTCAAACAGCTGCTCACCGTCGCAAAATCTCCTAACGATGGCATGATGTTGTTCGTCTCGTTTACACTCGTTGTGACGTTGACGTTCTCGTAGTTAAACTCTTACCCTTGTTGTTGTTGTTAAAGTCCAACCAACTTCTTTTTCGTCGTTGTTGCAAACTTCTATAGAAGTCGTTGAAGTAACAGAGAAAACTTCTCTCGTCGTCATCTCCTTTCGTCGTTGTTGTTGCTATAGAAGAAATTTCTCTCGTCGTCGTTTGGTAGAAACACTACTCCCGTCGTTGTTGGTATTTTATTAGAAGAAACTTTTCTCCTCGTCGTTGTCGTTTTATGAGAAACTCTACAGCCGTCGTTGCGTCGTTTTGTTAGAAGAAGCTTTTCCTCTCGTCGTTGTCTCTTAGTAGAAACTACTATCGTCGTTGCGTCGTTTTGTCTACACGCACACTCACATGTCGTCAAAGTGTGTTCAATGTGCGAATGGAACTTTTCCCCCGCACTGCGCAATCACCAACCAGATGTTCTTATGCGCAAACGTTATCAAGTCTTTATGTTACCGTACATACACACGTATACGCGTCGTTCGCGAACTCAGCACAATTTCATCACACTTCACCGCTCTTACGAATTTCGGTTGAGCCCCCAATTTGTGGGTTTTATTATAGTTATTTTATTTAATTTCGAGTTTATTTAATATAAAATATAAAGTTCAAATAAACGTTCAAATTCATTCAATGTTCAATTTAATTAATGATTTTAGAGTACTAATAAGTGATGAAATATCCGGGGATAATCTTTACGTCTTAACGTCGTCACGGCTGCGAATAGACTGACTTCGTATGTGTTGCGACTTGTTTCTTGCAACTTCGCTGCTTTCGACTTCTACTGCCTTCTTGCTTCTTTTTGTTCTCGCCACTTGTTACCTCTAAACTTCTGATCCCACATATTTATAAGCTTTTGTACCCTTTATCTGACCATCAGTTTTATAATTTCGTCTGTATGCATTAGTTTTCAGCAATATATTTTTATAGATAACTAAATCAGTTTTATCATAATAGTCCTGGAGTGAGAGCCCAATTTTCATTACCGATTTTAACTTTACCTTCATTTAACTTTAAAGTGCTATCACCAAACATCCATTCACCGGTATTCTTATCTTTGTGTGGTCCATAATTTGTGTCCATTTTATTTTTTCTCTCTAAATCAGTTAAATTCATTATGCTCGCTGCATTATCATCATCATCATCATTAGTTTCAGAGAAATCAGTTTGAGAGAAAAAAATCATCGTTTGACACATCTTTTTCCATTAAATCATTTACATCGATCCTCCCATCTTTTTTAAAACTTTTGGGGGTACTTGTTTCCTTCTTTATTAATGATTTATTAAACATATCATCATATGCTTTATCACCATTGTCATCGTCTTTTCTCAACCTTTTTTTACGTATATCATCATTCGGATCATCTTCTATCGATCTCTTTACCGCATCGAATTTTCCAGCATTAATGAATTTTCTATTGCGACGCTGCATTGCGCCTTTCTTACTTTCACTAATGAATTGATTTAATGGTTGTGTTATAGGTTTAAATGTCTCCTCCAATTGATTTAGAGCACCTGCTTCACCCATTTTTATGCTTTTAAATTTTTTTCTCAATTCTTTCCTCGTCTTTATCAACTCTGCCAACACTTTTTCAGACGTCATGATTTATTGCAACTTGATAATGATGTATCAGCTAACAGGTATCAGATCAGCTATCGATCAGGTATCAGATGAGGTATCAGGTATCAGATTAGTTATCAGATCAGGTATCAGATCAGGTATCAGGTATCAGATCAGGTATCAGAACAGGTATCAGATCAGCTATCGATCAGGTATCAGATGAGGTATCAGGTATCAGATTAGTTATCAGATCAGGTATAAGATCAGGTATCAGGTATCAGATCAGGTATCAGATCAGGTATCAGAACAGGTATCAGATCAGGTATAAGAACAGGTATCAGGTATTAGATCAGGTATCAGATCAGCTATCGATCAGGTATCAGAACAGGTATCAGATCAGGTATCAGAACAGGTATCAGATCAGGTATCAGATGAGGTATCAGGTATCAGATTACTTATCAGATCAGGTATCAGATCAGGTATCAGATCAGCTATCGATCAGGTATCAGAACAGGTATCAGATCAGGTATCAGAACAGGTATCAGATCAGGTATCAGATGAGGTATCAGGTATCAGATTAGGTATCAGATCAGGTATCAGATCAGGTATCAGATCAGTTCTCGATCCAACAGTTTGAAAGGGTAGTACTGTACTAGTTTATGTATATACTATTCAAACAGTTTTATATTGTTATGAATGTATTAAATTGCTTTCTATAGCGCCCCTCATTCAATTCATCATCTTTATTAATCATTAGAAATCCAAATTTATCTCTAGAACATTCTCGACATATTTCGTGAAATGTTTCCAAACTCATATCTGCTCCAACATGATCGCTATAAACATGCTTCATATTCAATTCATCTTGCTTAAACATGATAATAATATTAGCATTATCTCGAATTAAATGTTTAGGAATGCGTGTATAAGTTTGGCATAAATACAATGAATCAACATTTTTATGTCTCCCCATGCAAAAATAATCACGTATATTATTCTGTTTCTCACAGGCAACGTCATCAAATATCATGATTGAATTATTTTTAATCTTTTCAGGTGGTATAACAGAGTCATTATCCGAAAATTCCTTTAATCGGTTTTATTAAATTTTTTAAATATTCATATATAGGTTGAAATAAGGATTTAGAGTAGATGTATAGATTTTCAAATTTAAGTCCGTTTGGACTTTCAATCAATCCAATCATCACATTAGTCTTTCCACAATTGGATGGACCCACAATTAGAGCACGAATAGAATTAGGTAGCAAGGAGCTATGCCTTGTTCTGCAAATAGTGTTGGTTGAGAAATCCACGTTTCTCACTTCTATACTCTTATCTTGCTTTATTAAACGCATTGCTAGAACTGATAATAAAATAATGATTACCTATAGATTTATTAGCATGCATTATGAGTATTATATATATATATATATATATATAGCAAACGTCTTAAAGTGGAGTCTCATTATCTCTCATTATTTCTTATAAAATGGTGTTAGTTTATGCTAAAAATGTTAATCGTAAAACTAATGTCTTTGGAGGAGGATTACTAAATGAAGTTATAAATAAACTACCAATTGAGCTTCATCTGCCCGGTTATCAATTTTGTGGACCTGGAACAAAACTTCAAGCCCGTTTGAATAGAGGAGACAAGGGAATAAATCCATTAGATGCAGCTTGTAGAGAACACGATATAGCATACTGGAAAAACAAAGACTTGTACTCAAGACATCAATCTGATAAAATACTTGAAAATAGAGCGTGGAAACGAGTTTTGGATAAAGATAGTAGTATCGGAGAAAGAGCTAACGCGTATTTTTGTGACTAACGCTATGAAAGCTAAAGTAAAATTCGGTATGGGGATTCAAAAAAGGAAGGTGGTGGTGGCACTAAACTTTTTAGCGCACCAGTAAAGGCCGCCACAAAAATTTTAAAAAAGAAGAAACCTCAAGATATTGCGAGTGCTATTCAGATTGCACGCAAATCTATTCAAAACTCATTTAAAGGTAAAAAGTCGAAAGCTGTAATACCACGTATTATTAGCGTACCGAAAATTGGTGGCTTTTTACCTCTTATACCGATAATAGCAGCTCTTGGAGCTCTTGGTAGTCTAGCAGGTGGAGGAGCTGCCATTGCTAAAGCAGTGAATTCAGCAAAAAGCGCAAAAAATCAGCTTGATGAGGCGCAGAGACATAACAAGACTATGGAATCAATAGCAATGGGAAAAGGTCTTTATCTCAAACCATATAATAAGGGGTATGGACTTGTATGCAATGGATCAACAAAAAACTAGTAAAGACGCTACCTAACAGACCATTAACTGATGTCGATTTGAAGAAGTTTGCCATAAACATCCCTTATTTTCGAGGTGTATTTATGAGAGATTCACTCCCAAAACGTTCGCGTCTAAGAGAGTGTGGTATCATAAATTTGGATTCGTCAGTCGGACCCGGCACACATTGGGTAGCGTACTATAAAAATGGTGATAAGAAGGAATATTTTGATAGCTTTGGTAATTTGCAGCCACCATTGGAGCTCATTAGACATTTAGGCAAAAATTTGATGTATAATTATAAGCAAGAACAAAATTATGATTCATTCAATTGTGGTCACTTGTGCCTAAAATTTTTAAATGATATTATGATGAAATAAAAACAAAATTTTTTTTAAATAATTCAAAGTTTCTCTTTATTTGAATGGTTGGTTGGGGATACATATAATATTATTTTAAACAATTTAAGACTTAGGTTATAATCATATCATACGTACAGGTGGAAGAGTGGAATGGTGGGAAGGAAAGATGGAAGAGTGAAGTGGTGGGAAGGAAAGATGGAAGAGTGAAGTGGTGGAATGGTGGGAAGGAAAGGAAAAAATAGAAGAATGTAATGGTGGGAAGGAAAGAAAGAAAGAAGAATGGTGTGACAGATGGAAAAGGTGGGTAAGTAATGGGAGGGGGAGGGAAAAAGGCCAAGTTCATCATTTAACACACACACACACACATGCACAAAAACAAATTAGAGTCCAGAGTAGGAGTTGCCACCAACCGTCGCAAGGTGGCGCAACTTTTTCCACAGTTTTCATTTTAGCGCTTTTTATTTTTTTCAGGGTTGGTTTTTCCACATTTTTCATTTTAGCGCTTTTTATATTTTCAGGGTTGGCAACCCTGGCTTTTACTCGCTTAGCAAAGATACAAACCAAAACAGGTCTGGCAACACTGATTTTGATCCCCATTTCCATAATCGCAAATTTTTCCGATCTGGCAACACTGGTTTTGATGCCCATTTCCATACTACTAGTATGGTGCAACAATAATCATCGGTTTTTAAATTATTGAAAATGTAATATTATGACTTATACTCGCAAATTCTTGCCAATAGTATACTGCTACGCGCACGAATACGGTCAGTCGTTTTCTCGTGTGAGTCTTCTAAAAGATTTGGGCATATATTTTGATAGTGCATTCACTTTTAAAGATCAAATTAATTACATAGTCTCTAAGGCTAATTCACAATTCGGATTTTTAAAAAGGAACACAAAAGTGTTTTCGAATCTTAAGGCGATTACTGTTCTATTTGGTTCTATAGCAAGATCTCACTTAGAGTACGTAAGCTTTTAAAAAAATTTAAAAAAAAAAACGTTATGGGTATCGTTTCATAGGTTTTTGGATGGCCCGATTTCATTTTTGGCAAACATTTTTCGATCAGGATTTCGATAACTAACCTAACGGAGGGAAGAGCATGTGTAATTTTACCTTTTCACATAAAATTTCGTTTCTTAACAAGGTTTAACGTTTTAAACTTTTCTACCAAATTTATTAGGAATTATAAAATAAATAAAAAGTTTGAGATGTTTGTTTCGTAACCATACAAGATTTATTTGAGACCACAAAAAAAAAACTTCGTTTAAAAAACATCTATATCATTACGATCGACATTTTCATCATCGTCGTCCTCGGAACTTTAAATTAACTTAATATACAATTTCGTAGCTCTCATAACACAAAATAAATAAAAAAAAGTTTAAAACAACCAGAAACATAACCTTCATATAACACACATCTACTAAAGATAACCCAAAATTAGCCTGCATGCATGTATTGAAACAATACTCAACTTTGGGCCCCTTTGCTGATCAGCAACGTGCATGGAACCTTCAAAACAGTTAATTCTCGACCTCAGTGGTTAATACTTATTCACTTATTTTATCTCGATTACTGCTTCGATTTTTGGAATTTTGTCCGGTCATTTTTTAAATCTGTCCCAGTGTGCACTGTCAATATCACGCTCAATAGATTTTCATTTAAACGAGCTGTAATTAGACTTTTAGGAAATTATACCTCACTTTGAAGAGCTTTATTTAAATTCTGATGTATTACATTTTAAACTCAACCGCCTTGTACGTATATCTTGTTCTAGTCATATGTTTTTTGTTAATTTATTTTCTCCCCCCCCCCCCCCCCCCTTTTTGTAACCTGTAAGAGCAATACTCAGTAGATGTAATAACTAAAGATTATTAATTCCATATTGTGTGGGTTTATTTGGCTTTTGACCATCTCCATTGTGAAAGGCTGCTATTACACACCACTTGAAACAAAATACATATTTATTGATGATATTTATACATGCTCGATTATATAAAAGCTTTTCTGGAGTAGGGATGTATTCAGACCCCGTCAATGGTGGCGCTTTATTGATGTCACGCTTTATTGGAACTCAGACATTTTACTGTCTATACTTTCTACTTGAAATTCTAATACACCAGCAATATCATCTGCTCTCGATAAACGCATCATTTCAGTGATGTGGTACATATCCGTTTCTGGTTTTAGTGGATGTGCTGGTAGCTTATAACGTGCTGTTAATTCCATATTAAATTTAATTATAATGTGGCATGTTAAGCTATTATTCAATAATTTTTTGAACAGTTTACAACCTTCTTCTAAATATTTATCAATATTAAGGTTATGATCTCCTTTGGGGAAACGGTATCTTAATAGCCGAGAGCTGAATATATGTACTTAATTATATAAATTCTGTTTCAAACCGATTTTACTACATTCATTTTATGCTCTTCTTTCGCACAATGTGTGAACCATTTTTCGGGTTGGACTTATATATTACAATCATCACATAATAAACATGATCCTTGGCATATTTCTAGCTGCTGACGTTTACTAGATGTAGAATTCGATTCCATAGCTGTTTGTCGCTTTCTAGTTGCAGCCGATGTTGACGGTGTTACCACTATCTCGTCCACATTATTTAGACGATCTTTCTTTATTATATTTTGTGGTAGTTGTTGATGTCTATATATTCCTTGTTGGAATTCCTTGTTGTCAAGGAAACATAATTGCAGATTTCGCATGGCGTAACTGCTTGCACATGCGTAATAAGACTCTTTTTGTTCACATAATAATTATCACAAATGTTGCAAGTAAACAAAGTTGAATTCATTTTAGATTTTTTTTAAACCACACAGATGGACGAAACTCGAAAATCTGATTTGAGGATCTATACTCAACACGACCTTAACTTTATGAATGTAGAAAAACTCTAGTTTCAATTGTTTTCTTTAAGAAAATATTGTGTTTTGAAATTTAACATCATTATCGAAATCAACTACCTAGATATTATTTTCTTTAAAAAGAAATCTAAAGTTAAACTAAAGTGGAAACAAATTTGTATACTCCTTAGTAGAGATGGGCACTTGAGTAAGTTTTGACTCACGCTCACACACGCTCACGAAAGGAAGACAGTAACTCACGCACGATCACTCACGAAGATTTTTTCAGTACTCACGTTCACGCACGCTCACGTGACAGAATTTGATCCTACTCACATTCACGCGTGATTCACGACAATCACGCAAAAATTTCTCACAAAAATAAAACAAGGTTTTTACATGAACCACTTGATTTATATTCAAAGCAATATTAAAAACTATGCAAACAATGTTCGTAAAAAGTAAGTTCTTAAATTCGTTAATTGGGATCAATTCAGGAATTAGACACAAATACACTTAAATGTAAATGCCTTAGTTAAATTAAGTGTCGTTTTTAACATATTTAGCAAATAAACTAAGCCCTTTTATACAGAAAAGTTATTAGAAGCCTTCCAAAAACACTTTGTGTAACAAAGTAGTAAGAAAATAGAATTCAATGATATCAACCATTCGGACATAAGCGTGACTCACGCGAAAACATTGCTCACGCACACTCCCTCACGCAAATATTGGACTCACGCACGAAGATTTTTTCACTACTCACGTTCACGCACATTCACGTGAGCAAAATTTGTTCCGCTCACTTTCACGCGTGAATCACGCGTTATTCACGTGAATCACGCCAATCACGTGACGCGTGCCCATCTCTACTCCTTAGGACAACATATTATGAAATACAACACCACAAAAAAAAACCATCTGTTGTAACTCAAACGATTTTCATTAATTTTTTTATAGTATATAATATATTCTTTTTGTACTTACGTGCTAGAAAAGAAAATAAACAGCAAATATGTATTTCATTGTTGTAATTTTATTTTATTTATAATTTCAATATTATGATAATATACTTAAATCAACATCTCTAATGTATTGGTCATCCAATTCATAAAATAACTGTTCATTTAATTCTACATGTGTAATGATTTCATCACCAATTTCATCGTTCATAAATTCCTTATAATATCCCATTTGGTTGTAACAAAATTCCTCATCTTCGTTTTCTTTATTTTTAAATAAATTTTAAATTTTTTCAATATTTTCATCTAATATAGAATTTAATTGTGTATTAAAGTCTATTTGTGCATGGATAATTTCATCTAAACTAGCACAGTTTTCTTCAGTCGATTGCTGCTTCAATTTTTCCATCTGGGAAGTTGATAGCTTCTTCTAGGAACACCTTCTTTGCTGAAGGCTTTGGCACTGGCTGCTTCCTTTTTACTCCAATCCAATCCCCATATGAAATGCCACATGCGCTTCCAAATCAGTTCTTTTTTTATTAACACTGCATTGCATATTGGGCAGGGTTCATGGATTTGTAAATGTTTCCTGAACAGGATTTCATTTTTATACGTTTTTCCACCAGTAAAGCATATGAAATGGTGGACATCTTGAACAATTTTAGGAGCAATTACTAATACCGTGAATTGAATACTGGAAGAATGGTGATATGGAGAGCTTATATTCAATACCAGCTATACGCAAAAACACAATTTTTCAGGAGAAGGAAAAAACAGTTTATTTTCCGAACTCTCGAAGATTGAAGTAAATTTTCTTCTAGTATTTTTGTTAAATATTATTAGTGGGTACTGCATACAAAAATTATTTAAAGATTTCCGTTATTCGCGACGCTACAGAGTTTTTGGTCGTATAACTGGTTTTGCAGGTAAAATTTTCGAATATTTCAATGCATATAGCGGGTATTGCAGATTAATAAAACAGACTTTTAATGCTTTTTTTTATTTTTTTCACATATAGAGGCCCCAAGGAAGTAAACACCATTTATGGAAAAAATTGTTAGGGTGTCCCTTATATTTTATTTACAAATTCAAAGGTTATAATTAAAAATGTTGAACAAATCGAAAAAAATATAGAGGGTATTAGAGCTGAGATTGTCGAATATTTAATAAAAACAAGTTTATTTGTAATTAATGCTTAACGCTTTATTTAACGTTGATTTTAATAAATAAGAACATGTTAACAAAAAATTAAAAATAAGGAAATATACCAAAAAGAATAACTGAAGTTGAGCATTTCTGGCTATTTCTTTGAATTTGATTGAGGTAAATTATCATAAAAGTAATGATATTCTGATGGGATAACGGGTTTCAAATCTTGTAGATGTTTCCACTTACAAGGCTGAATTGGAAGTTGATCATTATGTAAGGGTGTTGGTTCAGTATTTCCTGTATATTCTTTAATTCGAATAGGTAAATCATTATATTCATCATTGAAGTTTACTTTAAATTTAACGCTACCACTTGGTAGATATTTTAAAGATCTTAACTGTGCCACTGTTGGATCATTTTTGTTTCGACCAGGCCTAATGCTCGAGAAGCGAATAAGTCTGGGTTCGTTGTAATTGTTAAAAAAATCGTAGTTTAGATACATTGCATCGAATGGTTTGTTGATCACAGAATCGTAAATTTTTACAGTCTTTCGTGATTCCTTCGTAACATTGATGTAATCTATTGGCAGATTTATTGATTTATTTTTAAGTTTCTTTTCAATTTTGGCATGAGCACTATCACACTCCATTTGAGTGTGACCTTTCTCCAAATATTTCTGTTCAATTACTTTGTCATTTTCAATAGCAAAGATTGACAAGGCATTTTATAAGATATGGAATAAATTATTATTGGTAATTTATCTGTTGAGCAGTGTGTTTTCAAGTGGTGTATTATGATGGAAACAAATGTCGAAGCAGACAAGTCACCATTTGTTGCATTCCACCAATAATTACTGCACTGATGTGTGGAAAGATTGTAAATGGTGAAGTTATGAACTTGTAAGCGCTGTTTGTAGTAAATAGCTGAGGCATTTAGATTTGGACAAAGCTTCACTGCTTGAACATCCATAGTAAAAACAAGACATCTTCCCCCTATAGCAGCTATCTTGTCAAGGTTCTTCTCATTTTGCGCGCGTTGCTTGCTTAAAATATGAGTATTGTATTTCTCTTCACTTATCTGTTTGGCTTTAAAAGATGTACACGTATCGCACTGATCTTTACGGGGTGCGAAAATACTATAATTCTGCTGTTCAAAAAATGTTGAAAAGGTGAAAATAGATACAGATGAAACTTGCTTTTTTGTACAGTAATTAAGATAGTCTCTATAAACATCGGCTTTTGAATTAAATGCAGCAGAAATATATATTTTGCTAGTACCTTTGCGGCATTAATGGCTTTCCATTTTCTGTAATTGCTCGAAATATTCATTTAAATATACCTTGTAAGAATTATTTTTAGAACCAAGTGATGGTCTTTGATCTTGTGAAGGGGACTTATTACCAGATGTGGTTGCCGACGGTGGATTGTTGATTTTCTGCAACTTTATTGCCTCCTGCTTCAATGTTGGATTTTATCCAACCTTTAACCATGTCTTTTTTTTATTGATAGAGTTGATAAAAACATTGATCGACACACTTGTAATGATCCGTCTTTGTGCGGTAGTTTATACTGCTTTCTAGAGTTTTTAACTCTGTTTAATTTCGATGGAGTTTGCGAGACGTGACTTTTAACAAACACTTTTTTGGCTTCCCAATTGAGCTTCCAGAATGTGTTAAAAATATTATTCCTGGTGGTTTCATCAAATTTTTGGCAGTTTCTGGACTTAATGCATAATGTTGATGAACATTTAGGTCCAATTACCTTTCCGGGTTTCGGAGAATTATGTAGGAAAATACCATCAAATATACTGCTTTCTAGAGTTTTTAACTCTGTTTAATTTCGATGGAGTTTGCGAGACGTGACTTTTAACAAACACTGTTTTGGCTTCCCAATTGAGCTTCCAGAATGTGTTAAAAATATTATTCCTGGTGGTTTCATCAAATTTTTGGCAGTTTCTGGACTTAATGCATAATGTTGATGAACATTTAGGTCCAATTACCTTTCCGGGTTTCGGAGAATTATGTAGGAAAATACCATCAGCAGTACGAAATCCGATATAGTCTTGTCCCTTCATTCTTTTTGTTGAATTTTCCTCTCTCTTTTTTGATTTTGAATTAATTGCCCTTTTCGTTCTTCGTGGTATGAACTCATCGTCGGAATCTGAACAAAACAGTTTTTTAAATTTTCTTCAGCTTTTTAAAAATTCATTAAACTTACCAGTTATTGCACATCCAACAAAATCTTCTTCACTGGAGGATGGATAATCGACTGCGATTCTTTGTAAAGAATTACGAAACATTATGAAACTATTCAAATGCAATAATATGTAAATTATTCGATTTTTTATCTATAAATTTTAATATTCAAATGAGGATGAATTATTTTTGAAATTAGCTGCATTGAAAACGGAGCACTTTGTTCAAAACTGGTTAATTAAATAGTTTCTAAGTGGATTTAACAGGAATGTATTAATATTACCCTTTCAATAAGATAATTTAAAAAATTTTTCGTATAGCTGGTATTGCATTCAAAAAAATTAAGTAATATAGCATATAGCTATTTATTACAAATGAAAAAAAGTGTTCTAAATCAAATTTTTTTTTCTGAAATTTTTATCACACATGTAGCTCACATAGGCGAACAGTTCCCTATCAAAAAATCAATTTTTCAAAATCATCGTATAGCTGGTATTGAATATAAGCTCTCGATATGTATATATTTTAAGAAATATGTTGATCATTAACGACACAACTAATCTAAATTATTTTTCATTAAACAAATTTGATGTAAATTAGACAGTAGTAGTCCTACAAATTTCAACAGTTCAAAATTCAAAAAAACTATTCAAAAATACAAGGTTATCTATCTGTCATAATTACTGAAAAGATTCCTCCAATAAGTTGATAATTTATAGCAAATTCTGTATATTATAAAATTAAAATTGACTTAACAAAACTATAACAACATATAGCGGAAGAAAAGTCTATCTGGCTACGATGCATGTGTTATATCATCAGTTGGCAACCCTTGTAAGAGATTGACGTGTGTTTTGTTGAATTTCTCTTATCTCCCAGTAATTTTCAGTTTTAATTAATTTTCTTATTGTTTCGGGCCTATTAAAGTGTTTTGGTGGAAAGAGTGAGTTCATATTACTTACTGTAAAGTGGAGTGATTGTTCTAAGTGATTCACTGTGGTCTTGCATTTGTGTTTTCATTTATTTCTTCTTCTTTTTGTCTTTTTCTAGAGATTATCGACAGTGCTTACTTCTCAATTAGATAGCATACTTTTAGGCGCTATCTACATTTATATCTTTATATATTTCTTTGCTCCACATTTAACCTGCATACATTTAGGAGCTATCCAGATATATCTCTTCTTACACTAATTTGAAGATGGATTGTGTTTATGCTAAATGCAGTGTCAGGCACGCTAACGAAAAGTCTGTTTTTTGTTGGGTGTGTAATGATTCTGCTCACCTTAAGTGTGCCGGCTTTAGTGGCAAAAGTTTTGAAAAACTTAGCGTGCCGTCTAATGGTTTTAGGTGGTTCTGTTGGAAATGTCGGGAAACGGAATCAAACTGGAACATTCTCTACCTTAATTCAAAGAAAAGCTTTGCAGAACTAAAGCATTGCTTTGATTTGGTTAAGGAGAGAATGTTACAGTTTGAAGACATGTTTAATGCCCTACAATTTAACAGGGAACATATCAACTCGTTGCCAATGCAGAAGGAGCCTTCAAGATCGTCTTATCTGTTGGACATGCAGAATTCCGCAGAAGCTCCAGCACTGTTTCTACCACCAGTCCCAGCTGTTGATATAGACATGGCTAGGAACGCTGAAAACTTTAACAACGTAATTGATGAATTATCATTAGATATGGATATCAGGGTCGAGTTGGCAGCGGTTACTGATAGTAACGTGCCCGTAATCGAATCTTCTGATGAATCGATTGTAAGCTCTCTAAATTCTTCTAATAACCTTGTGGTGGTACCTCCTCGAAAAACCATTTTCATTTCTCGTTTATCACATGACACACCTATAGGTAGTCTTGTTGATTATATCAAACAACACTGCAAGGACTACAATGATGAAGACTGTAAGGTATTCAAAATAAATTACTCTCAACCTCGGGATATTTCATCCTTTAAAATAGTGGTTCCGGAGAAATTATTCCATACAATAGTTACTGACAGTTTTTGGCCAGCTGGAGTATTGGTGAAAGAATTTATTCCGCGTGATAGGCATGAGAGAACAAAAAGAAAAAATTTGCCTATTTCGGCTCCAAAAAACTAAATACTTCCTGTTGTCGTATTCTTTACCAAAACGTTAGAGGATTACGGACTAAGCTACGCAATATCTTCCTGAAAAGCTTCTCAATTGAATTCAATGTCCTCGCTCTTACGGAAACATGGCTTAAACCTGACATTTTTAATGCAGAAGTCCTATGCCCTAATTACACAATTTATAGACACGATCGAACCCGATGTGACGGAGGTGGTGTTTTACTAGCTGTTCATGATATTTTCCCGTCTTCCTTAATTGACATCAATAACAATAACGATATTGAATTTATATCTTGTTGTATATTTTTCTCCAACTTTAAAATTTTCACAACCTGTTCCTACATTCCACAGAAAATCTGATATTAGTTTGTATATGATGCACTTTGATTTGATAAAATGTGTGAGCAAAATGGCATCATCAAACGACAAAATTTTAGTTCTTGGGGATTTTAATTTTCCTGAAGTTTCATGGTCTTATGATTCGGATGTGTGTTCTTTATTACCGTTCAATATTGGACGCTTCGAAGAATTCTTCACTTCAATTTACTCTATATGTCTAAATCAATTCAATAATGTCTTAAATTGCAGTAACAGATTACTTGATCTAGTTTTTTGTAATACCTCTGAATTTGCTCTTTGCAGAGTAGATCCTTTCGTTATTCCAGAAGACAGTCATCATCCACCACTAATGATATCTATAAACTCTGGCCAGCAGCTAAGTAAGACGCAAAACGATGTTGTCTTTGAATTTGACTTTAAGCATGCTGACACTGTATCTCTATGTGAAGCTCTTTCAGCAATAGTCTGGCCTCCTTTTGATGAAGATCCGAGACTATTGTTTTCTAACTTCTATGATCATCTTCAATCATGTTTTGCCTCCTGCATCACAACTAAACGTATTGTTCATACGACAATTAACCCTCCTTGGTCTACAAGAGAGTTAAAAAGGTTAAAAAATCGAATGAATAAATTATACAAAAAATATTGTTCCTCTAACTCCCACTACGACGTGGTGAGGTACTTAATGGCAAAAAATCTGTTTACCAAGAAAAATCAAAAATGCTATGAATCCTATTTAAGTAGAATGCGAGCCAAGCTAAATCGTAATCCGAAGCAGTTTTTTAACTTTGTTAACTCCAAAAGAAAATCTAATGGACTTCCATCTCACCTAAAAAATGGTGACAAGGAATCTTCCACAGATACTGGAATGGCTGACTTATTCGCGGAATTCTTTCAAAGTACTTATACTTCAAGTAACCTAGTAACGTCCAATTATCCGTATGCTATTCAGGAGTATAATTGCATTCCGAATATTTCTCTTTCATATGACGAGGTTTTGAATGGTCTAAAATCCTTGGAACCTAACTTTTCTGCCGGTCCTGATGGTGTTCCTGCTTCAATTCTTCGTGCCTGTGCCGACTGTTTATATATACCACTAACTGATCTATATAACGTTTCACTATGTTCAGGATTCTTTCCAGATATTTGGAAAGAGAGTTACATAACTCCCCTCCATAAAAGTGGCAGTCGATTCGATGCAGAGAACTATAGGGGTATTGCTAAATTAAGTGCAATCCCTAAACTTTTTGAGAAATTAGTAACACGTAGACTAGTGCATTCAATTGGTGGAATTTTATCTGAATACCAGCATGGTTTTGTAAAAGGAAGATCAACAGTCACAAATCTTTTACATTTTTCTTCTTCTATCTACAACGCATTCTCTTTAAAACTGCAAACAGATGTCATTTATACGGACCTTAGCAAAGCTTTTGATAGGGTGAACCATCGCATTCTTATACACAAACTAGATTTAATCGGTTTTCCAACTCGTTTATTATCATGGCTATCTTCCTACTTAGCAGGCGGAACTCAAAGGGTAAAACTTAATTCTAAACTGTCACGGGTGATAAACGTAACATCGGGAGTACCACAAGGTAGTCTTCTTGGTCCAATCCTATTCGTTTTATATTTGAATGATCTTCCTTCCTGCGTTCGCTCATCAAATATATTGATGTATGCGGATGATGTAAAATTATTCCTTCCCGTGAGTAAGATTAACGATAGCCTATTGTTGCAAGAAGATTTTTGCAGATTAAGTAAGTGGTGTAAAGTAAATGATATGTCCTTGAATTTTAAAAAATGCAAGTTTATGTAATTTACTCGAAGTACACTTTTACCAACACGATACTTCTGTGGTATCTATGAAATTGAAAAGGTGTCAAATTTTAAAGACCTTGGTGTGTTATTCGACGGTAAACTTAGATTTAATCTGCACATTGACTCTTGTGTGGTTCGAGGAATGTCACTACTTGGCTTTATTAAAAGATGGAGTAGAGAGTTTGATGATCCATATTTGGCTAAAAGACTGTTTACCACTTTGGTTAGACCTGTCCTTGAGTATGGGGTTGTTGTATTGAATCCGTCCAGAAACAGTTCCTGCTTTTTGCATTGAGAGGTTTAGGTTGGAATAACTCGATGGATTTACCACCTTATACCAGTAGACTGCTCTTAATTAATTTGCCAACACTTGAGAGAAGAAGAGTTATGTTAGGATTTACTTTTATGCATAATTTGGTTAATGGTAGTATTGACTCACATTTTCTATTAAATCTTATTAACTTTAATGTTCCAATGCGCCCATCAAGACACTTTATCCCCATTAAGTTAAATTTTTGCAGATACCAATATGAATCTTTTAATCCGCTTAATCGTCTGTCAAAGCTTTACAATGATTATTTCAACACAATAACTAATGTTTGCTCAACTAATGTTTCTTCAATTTATTTAATAAAGCGTGCAATATTAAATTTACGAGATAGTTAATAGTAACAATTACAAGGTTTGCCACACTCCGCTTTACGAATATTACTGTACTGTTTTGAATCGTTCTCTGCCTTTATTGCCTTCTTGGCACTGAATTAGTCGTTTCTCCTGCTGTATCCGTCTCTAATAATGTTCCTAGCTATTCTGATGCACACTGATTTAATGATTTCGGATGCCCTAATCTCAAACGCTGTGCCAATCAACACTTACTGAGGGACTTATCTCTCAAAAGTTTGGCACATTATCCATCATCTGTTCCTGCTTCATCAGCTCCTACTTCATCTGTCCTGCTACATATATCCCTGCTCCATCTGTTCCGGCTTTATCTGTTCCTTTATCATCTGTTCTTGATTCATCTGTTCTTGCTCCATCTAAATCATCAGTTTTTCCTTCATATGTCCTGCTGCATGTGTTCCTGCTTCATTGTTATTCATCTGTTCCTGCTAATTCTGTTTCTTTATCATCTGTTCCCGCTTCATCAGTTCCTACTTCATCTGTCCTGCTACATCTGTTCCTGTTTCTCCTGCATCATATTCCTGCTTCATATGTTCTTACTCTATCTACTCCACCTTCATCTGTTCCTGCTTCATCAGTTCCTGCTTCATCTGTCCTTCTTCATCTGTTCCTGCTTAATCTGTTTCCGTGTCATCTGTTCCTGCTTCATCTGCTCCTGCCTCATCAGTTCGTGCTTCCTCAGTCCTTCTACAACTGTTCCAGCTCCATCTGTTCCTGCTTTATCTGTTCCTGTGTCATATGTTTTTACTTCATTTGTTCCTGCTCCACATACTTCACCAGTTCCTACTCTTTCTATCCTGCTGCATCTGTTACAACTTTATTTGTTACTGTTTTTTTTTTTTTTTTTTTTTGCATTCCTATTCTTTTCATATCTTCATAGTAGAATGAATTTATTACTATTTGTTTTTTAATTTTGTTCCTGATTACTGTTTTAATTTAATTAATATACTTTAGTTTTGTATTTAATTTGTAACTGAAGATATGTAAAATTATATTTTTCCAGCTGTTTTTAGCCGAGTAAATAGATAAATAAATAAAAAAAAAATAAAAATATGTAGTAAAAAAATAAATAAATGGTTTCCCATTACATCCCATGAAGGGACCGGGGAGAACTTCTCACAATCACTGAGCTGTGCGCTTTCCAGTTTTCACTCACTGATTGATTGGGACCTACAGTTTTACACCGATTCCGAACGGTATTTTGAGAAGCTTTTTCATGGCTATATACTCGATAGTGTCGCCGTCACTAAGCGAGGTGACCGTCGTCGAAAGAAATTTTAAGGTGGTTGGAGCAGGGATCGAACCCAGGATCTCCTGTACAAGAGGCGCGCACACTACCCATTGCACCACCGACAGCCATAATAAGTCCATCTCATAGACTAATACTTATAGTAGACCTAATAGTGTCCGTCGGTGGTGCAATGGTAGTGTGCGCGGCTCTTGTGCATGAGAACGTGGGTTCTATCCCTGCGCTGACCACCTAAAATTTCTTTCGACGGCGGTCACCTCGCTTAGTGACGGTGAAAAAGCTTCTCAAAAATACCGTTCGGAACCGGTGTAATATTGTAGGTCCCAATCAATGAGTGTACACAGCTCACTGAGTGCACAGCCCACTGGTTTGTGAGAAGCTCTCCCTAATCCCTTCATGGGATGTAACGGGAAACCATTTATTTTTTATTTTTTAATAGTTCTCGCACCAAATATATGACATTTGGTCTGGTGTGATATTTACGTTCGATGATGAAACGAATTGCTTTACTAATACCAGATAGAGGCAATGGTTCAAAACAACGAACAAAATAACAATAACGGCATGTTTTTTGTGTGTTAAAATTATTGTGTTAAATTCAACACAAATGTATGCTAACAATAACAGTCAATAAAAAAGTTAAAGCCACATTTATATTTCACAGTTTTTCATCAAAACGACAAGAAAAATTAAAGCAAGGAGTTATTGTAATTCCACCTGGTGTATGTCACTTTTCGTCAAACATCTTTCTATCACACCGACCGCATCAAGAATAGTGTGAAAGGAAACGTCAGATGAGCCAAATATTCCCTCTAGTAAGAGATTACTCCCTGCAAACCACGTCTACCAAAAAGTATGCGAAAGCACCAACACATTAAAACTATTTTTCTTCGCTACTAACACATGCTAACCGCATTTCTGGCACAATATTTGGAAGATCTACCAGAAACTCTTCCTAGTGCACAAAATTTTCCTATCCACATATTGTATTCACATTCACATTCATGTATTCACATGTACACAATTTTAATTGGGTAGAATTGTCACGAGCATGTGTATTTTTCAAATAAGACTTCCTGGTAGAATACCAGATATATACCACGGTAGATTTCTGGTAGTTGGTTTGCAGGGACTCTATGGTCCATCTCTCTCTCTGTCTGCCTGTGTGCAATGTCCACTTCATAAACTACAGCCGAAAATAAATTCCCTTTGTTTCATTTAAATATCATTTAACATGATTTTGTATGAAAAGGGTAATTAAAATCGAAAAAAAATTAAGATGGAAAACTAATGATGACTTCGTTTCTAGAAAATAATGTTGCTCTTGTATGAGGCGACATTTAAAAATGTTGCCATCACCCCTTTAAAGTTGTGCCTTTTTTAGGGTGAGCAGCGAACATCGAAATGTTGATTTCTCAACTGGTCGAATGGCTACCCCTACATATGGTTTAATGTGGTTATTCTCGCATTACAAAAAGTTCGACTAGTTTGTTTGACCATTTAAGCGAATTTAACTAATGCCGTTTAAATTACCATTGCTACTGTACTCTACGAATTAGCTTAGCGAGGACAAATAACAAACAAAATCATAGAAAATTTGTCATTTTACGGTCAACATTCCCCCCATGTTTAAGTAAAAGGCAGATGCAACATTTGCCCTTTTTGGCTCCAACTTTCTCAGAAACGAACACAAAACCTTGAAGTGGGGTTGCACTTTTTTCACAAACGAACACAAAGAGGCACTTTTAGGGCAAAGGGCAGAAAAATGTGAATTTATTCTCAGAATCGATATCGCCATTAGTATTTCGATCAGTCTCTACGGCGAGTCGCTTCAAATTGCTTATCATCGCTTGCCGTTTGCCCTAAAAGTGTCATTTTGACTTCGTTTGTGAAATATGTGCAATCATACTTCCGGGTGTTTGGTACGTTTCTGAGAAAGTTTATTTATCTCAAAATGTGCAAAAATTTTGCATTTTCCGTTTTCCATCGACTCAGGGGGGTGAGTGTTCTCAGGAAAAATTGTCGCGTTATTCATTTGTTTCTGTTAGTTACCCTCGCTAAGCTAATTTTCCTACCTTTCGTGAGTTCGCAATCCTAATTTAAGCGGGTACAGTTCAATTCGCTTTACTCTCACATAAATTGGACGAAATATTTGTTCAGAGGGATTGACCAAAAATACCAATTGTATTGGCAACTATTTGAAAAGTTTGTATGAAGAGTTACTTAAAATTGGTTAATATCGCTTATTTTTCCATATTCACAGCTTAGTTAAGCGAGGTAATAAAAACAAGCTAATAACGCAAAAGGGAACATACAGTTGTGAGCTCGTTTCTCACTAAAAAAGGCATTATATACTTTGATGGGGCGAAGGAAGCATTTTTTAAATGTCGCCTCAAACAAGGCTAACATTTTTTTACGAACGAAATTACCAGAATTTATATTTCTTCAGGAAAAATAATACCTAATGTATAAATATTTCCTTAAATTTACAATAATGATTTGTTTTATTTTCAAATTATTATATACATTATGTTCTTTTCGTTCCAGTTTCGTTTCGTTTTCGTTTCTTTTTATGTTGCAGCAGTTTAAATTAAAATTGTTGTTATAGGTTAAGTTTTAAGATTTATTGAGTTTTATCTATTTAATTCTCATATTTTCAGTTTTATATGTTTAAATTTTCTCCCTTTTCCCGTTTCTTTTCAGGTTATTCGCTTCTTAACAAATTGTACTTTTATGTTTTTCCCGATATTAAGCATGTTTTTTATTCGCTACTAACCTAATTTTCCGAAGACTTTTTAAGCTGGTTTTTTGTTATCCTGCTAAACTAAATATTCGACGACTTTGCATTGGAGCCGCTTAAAATCGCTTAATATCGCTTAGCACCCCATATAAAGTGGTCGAACAATTAGTTTGGCAGGGAATACAAAAACAGGATCTTTGTATAGAGCGCCGATTAAAATCGCTTACTTCTCTATACAAAGTCTTCGAAAAATTGGTTTAGCAGGGATTAAAACAATTACATGAGGTGTCATGGGACACCCTGTTGAAACTAAGTTCCTTTCGCTATATATTAAACTTGTTTAATATATAATGTTAGCAGGGAATAAGCTAAACTACTATTTCGACGACTTTGTATGGAGCGCCGCTTAATATCGCTAATTTTGGCAAAAACTGGCGGAACCGGTTTTTTTGCTTTAAATTAAATTACACATGTAGAACTTACAATACATTTGTTGAACGACCATTTCATATATTTATATTAAATAGACCTAAGGCTCGAACACTTTAATTTCTAATGTAATACGAATGCTCGAATAAATCATCACATTTTAAAAAATATATATCATATTCCAATTTGGAATGCGTGTTTAATATAAATTTTAAAAGTTTTTTTAAAAGTTTTAAAGGGAAAAATCGCCACGAAAATCCGCTGCGGCCGCTTAATATTGCTTAGCTCCCAAACACAAAGTGGTCGAAAAATTAGTTTATCAGGGAATAAAAAAACAGGTTTATTTTGATACAAAAGAAAAGGGATGAAAATTATTTAAATGATCTAAGCGAAATTAAGCGATTTTAAGCGGCACACCACACAAAGTCGTCGAAGAAAAGTTCAGCAGGAATTAAAAAAAAACAAGCTCATTGTTAAACACAATACAATTAATGTGAATGAAAAATTGTTAAAAGCTGGAAAAACAATTTAAATTTTGCATATCAATAATACGGTTGTTTTTTTTTTTATTTCCAGCTAAACTAATTTTTCGACGACTTTGTGTATGGTACCGCTTAAAATAGCTTAGCTTCCCATACAAAGAAAAATTTATTTAGCATGGAATAAAAAAGGCTCACTTAAGCTTGTTTTTTAATTCCTGCTAAACTATATTTTCGACGACTTTGTATGGGGAGCCTCTTAAAATCGGTTAATATCGCTTAGCTCCCCATACAAAGAGGTCGACAAATTAGTTTAGCAGGGAATAAAAAAAGGCATATTGTTTCGAAACTTTTAAACAAATTCCTGAAAAGAGCGGCAACTATACGCGATGCAAAGAGAAAAAATAAACTGAAGTCGCCAGACGCTTTCTCTCCCATTTCGTTTAGACGCTGGGGATTTTTTCGTCCTCGTCTGAACCGTGTCTGGTTCTGTTTTGACTCTTAAAATGATTTAAAATCGAAAATCATACTCAAATTCGAAAAGGATTTTCATGTATGAAAATCTTATTAAGTTTAAATGATTTAGTTATCAAATAATTTTAATTTTGAAATTTGATAAAAAAATGTTTGGAAAGATTAATTAATTCGTAATTCATTTTTAATTAATTCTAATTCCAATCATCAAATCATTTTGAAAAAAAAAATTGTTTGGATATGTCATTTAGATCATATTTCAAAATGGAAATCATGTTTCTTAATTCCAAAATTTCACTAAAATTCGAAAATAATATCATTTATTATTATTTTTTTAAGGATATTAACACAAATTAAGTAAAATCTGATAACCGGTTAACCGACGTCAAAAAACCGGTTTCCAGTTTATTCGAAAATGACGTTTCTGAAAAAACCGGCACACGGTTAACAGCAAAAAAAACCGTTTAACCGGGTTTTTAGTTTTGGATACTCTATTTTAACATATTATACCGGGTCTGGTGAAGTTAACAAAATAAATACTCCAAATAAGAAATAAAATATAATGAAAATTTCCCTGATTACGGGTCTTCATAAAGGGAAAAGATTCGCAATTTTTTTTTTAAAATAAAATTTTTTTTTAAAAAATTTGCTTAATTTTGATGAGGTTTGTAATTTGTGATGCGAATTGCTCCGCAGGCAAAATTTTTTCCCTGATTATGGGTCTTCAGAAATTTTGACATTCTGATTCTATCGCCTACTTGTATATTTAATTTTTCAAAATTTTTAAAAAATTAAAACAAAATTAAATTGTTATTTTCCTTTTTTTTTAAAAAATTAAATTAAAATGAAATTTTTAAAATAAAATACAATGAAATGAAAATTTTGCCTAACAAAATTACGTCTTTTCCCGGTGATACTAATCTGGATAAAACGGCGCATAACATCCCACCCAAATGTATTTCGACAACTTTCGGCGGCTGCCGAAATGCGTCTGGCAGAAAATTCTTTTTCTGTTCCTTGCTAACCATCAATTTTCTTACAAATTGAGTTAGAAATGGTACAAATTGAATGGCAACGATGTGAATATACGAGTGAAAATAATGTTTTGATTGCGAACCTAATATTATTGAGTAAAAACGTGATGTCATTGAGTATGACCCTGCTACTTTGAGTGGTGCGGGAATACCGTTATAAGTCGTCATACACGTAATCCCCTAGCGAAAAAGTTTGGCGCGCTTTTTTGACCGTCTACTTATACATCGTTTTTGTGAGAGTTCGACAGAGTTGGAAAAAAATGCATGGAATGGATAATTCTGATTAGAAAACATAATTTCTGTAACGTGTTCGACGTAGTCCGTAACGCAACACTTTTTTAAGAAGATTTTTTTTTCTACAATGTATTTTTTAAAAAAAAAAGTATATTTTTAGGTCCTTTTTGTAAGAATACGGACTATATTTTCCCGAAAAGGTAATTTTTTAAAGAAAGCTACTTCTTTTATTAAAAGATTATAAACCTGTTTTTTAATTCCCTGCTAAACTAAATTTTCGACCACTTTGTATGGGAGCTAAGCGATGTTAAGCAATTTGAAGCCGATCCCCATACAAAGTCGTCGAAAAATTCGTTTAGCGGGGAATAAAAAAACAAGCTTAATATGTGTTCTAAGAAAAGGTACTATTTTTAAAAAGATATATGTACTTTCTGTAAGAAAAAACCATAAAAGTACTACTTTTTTTTTAAAAAGAATTACTTTTGTAAGAACAGGTACTTTTGAAAGAAGTGGAAGGAAAAGGTTATTTTTTAAGAAAATGTACTTATTTTCAGAAAGCCTACTTATCTCAAAAAAAGGTAATATTTTATTTTTAAGAAAATGAACTTTCAAGAAAAGGAATTTTTGTAAGAAAAGGTATTTTTAAAAATAAAATGTTTTTTAAAGAATTAAATGAGACAAAATTAAATGTAATATTTAAAAATTATAAAATCATAAGAAAATATCGAATTGATGCAACAAGGGGTGGGGGAGCTGCTACATTAATCAAGAGTAACAAACCATACTACAGTTACGATAACAAAATTATATATAAAGCCAGCGAAATAAATATAAAGATAGTTTTATAAATTTATAAATATGTATAAATAATTTATAAATAATTTTTTTTTGTTTTTTCCAAATATTGAGGTGAATTTTCAAGTTGATATTTTATATTGTATTAGGCCTTTGAAAATAGAATACTTTTCACTAAAAATACTTTGACTATAACTTCTTCAAGGCGAATCAACAAAAATAAACTAATTACTAGTGCGAAATATTTATAAAGGCAAAAGGTTTATTTTAAATATTTTAACAAATTTCGTAAGACGTCTGATCTCCATTAACGCTGATAACTTCTACTAAACGTCTTGGCATTGAGTTTATCAACGACGGAATATGCGCAGGATCAGTTATCTCCCGTTTTCTTGAATTGCTACTCCTCTGTCCCTCACATTCTTCAACTGGCGATGGGGTGGAAAACTTGGTTAGGTAAAATAGACCAGAGGTTCTCGATTGGATGAAGATCGGACCTACGTGCAGGCCAGTCAAGAGTTGGTATTATTTCTGGAGTTATTTCTATTTTGGAGTGAAATATTAACGATGATAAAAATACATAATAGATTAGAAACAAGACTTACACAATTATCATTAAACACATTAAAAGCAAAACTCAAACTGATTAAAAAAACTATTGAATGAAAATTTTATATTAATAGGTAATAATGAAATTCATGAAAACCTGGAGAGATTAGATCATATACAACAACTAGTAACACGTGACCAAGACGAAATGCATGATGCAATAGGAGCTTTTCTGGAATCAATTCATTCAAATAAGGATTTCGATGAAAACAAAAATAATCAAACTGGTCGGCATTCGCCGAAGATATTGTTATTGATCATGCTGATAAGACAATGTCTAAGATTAATGAAGGACTTCCAAACTAATTAATCATGGTCGACGAGTATGCCCTTGGTAACAAAAAAACACTAATAAATGAGAGACTTTGTAGTTCGGCCACCTATAGGAAATTCTAATAACGACGTAAAACGGAATTGGAAACAATTCGGAATCAAATCAAACCTTTCGAATACGAGCATTGAGAACAGACTTAATATAAATACTTATACTTTTATGAACATATAAAAGGGGATAGTCGCAAAGGCAAAGAAAGCTTTTTTGTAAAGTATTCTTTTTTATTCTAAACATATAAATTCCCGTGTCAAAACTATTATTTATCAAACGTTAATTCGTCCAGTCATAACATATGGTTGTCCTGTCTGGTTCAACGTATCGCCGGGGTTCATGGAAAAATTAAGGATATTCGAAAGGAAAGAAAAAAGCAAGAACAGCACAAAGTCAATACACAAAGTATATATCAAATAAGAAATTGTATAAGTACGAGTATAATAAGACAAATATAATTCGAATTAACAATTACATCATAAGTTTAATATGAAACTATATACTACGCTGTACAACAAACTATGAAAACAATTTAATAATGGCTCTCTACTATACAAATGCAAATTATTTAAGTGATGCATTACGAAAAGGGTTTGTCCCATCCGAGGCTCTTATATACCTGGACAAACAAAAATATGTCGAGGATACAAATGGGATTCCCGTCATATATCATATATACAGACGGGCAAATATTAAAGCAGTAAAAAATACAACGTACAATGTCGGTGATTTTAGACACAATACTAAAATGTCGCATGAAGATATTGCACTAACGTTAAAAACGAAAAATGGAGGTGACTATCTTAAAATTGTTTTATAAAAAAACTTTGATGTAATTAGACCATAAACTTCAGTATATAAATAATACGTGATTTATGTAATTTTTTTATTAAAAATTTTTCAGTACATTTTTATCTTATATGAGTGTTAAATTGATTTCAACAAATTGAATTTATAATACTGTACAAATGCAACATAGATGTTTATTAAATATACTCCAGAGCCCGATCTGGGGACAATGCATATAAAAAAATATAAATGATTGAATTGCTATTCTTTATTCTGGTACTAAATTTTTAATAATTACTTGAATTCAATAAACGTTTTGAATCAAAAATAATTATTTGATTTTTTTTGCTAACAAATAATGATTATGGGGTGATTTTTTAAATATTGCTCAAATTAAATCATTACCATTACAAAATACTTAAAACCAGTAACATAATTTTGAAATCCTTTCTTGGCCTGCTTAAATAGCTTATAAAAGTCAACTTAGAATTGCCTACTCTTCCAACATGTTCAGCGAAGCCCGCTTTCCTTAGCCGTAATTATGTCATAATGCCTTCCATTGAAGCCAGCACACTTCACATGGGCATGACTATCACACAGCCAACATGAAAGAAAACAACCCTCATATACGTCCCTGACTGTAAAAATGTAGTAATAATTACCAATTATGTCTAAAGGTATGCAATAAAATAAAATGACAAACGACACTAAACCACGAAATCCTAACAGTATGCCGTATAATACTGGGTTGTATACCGGGTTATAGCATTATACGGTTAAAAAAAGTTTTTTAAAATTTTTTCATTTAGCCCCCTATACAGCAATGTGCGATAAGGAACTTCGTTCCAAAAAACATGCTTATTGTTATTGTTTGTGCCTAACACAATGTAAATTTTGAATTAAAAAATAGCATTCTTGAATACTTAAAATCATTTAAAAAATTCCCGGATACTCTCCCCATGTATATATAAGCTACATAATATAAAATCAGCATAGCAACAACGCATCTCACGTCGCTTAAAAATCTAAACATGCCTCTTCCGTCCCCTTAAGCGAAGTATCTGTCTTGTCGTAATACAACTTTCGCTCTGGTAAGACCGCTGAAAATAAAATCTTTCACAATGAACTTTCAAGAAAAGGAATTTTTGTAAGAAAAGGTATTTTTAAAAATAAAATGTTTTTTAAAGAATTAAATGAGACAAAATTAAATGTAATATTTAAAAATTATAAAATCATAAGAAAATATCGAATTGATGCAACAAGGGGTGGGGGAGCTGCTACATTAATCAAGAGTAACAAACCATACTACAGTTACGATAACAAAATTATATATAAAGCCAGCGAAATAAATATAAAGATAGTTTTATAAATTTATAAATATGTATAAATAATTTATAAATAATTTTTTTTTGTTTTTTCCAAATATTGAGGTGAATTTTCAAGTTGATATTTTATATTGTATTAGGCCTTTGAAAATAGAATACTTTTCACTAAAAATACTTTGACTATAACTTCTTCAAGGCGAATCAACAAAAATAAACTAATTACTAGTGCGAAATATTTATAAAGGCAAAAGGTTTATTTTAAATATTTTAACAAATTTCGTAAGACGTCTGATCTCCATTAACGCTGATAACTTCTACTAAACGTCTTGGCATTGAGTTTATCAACGACGGAATATGCGCAGGATCAGTTATCTCCCGTTTTCTTGAATTGCTACTCCTCTGTCCCTCACATTCTTCAACTGGCGATGGGGTGGAAAACTTGGTTAGGTAAAATAGACCAGAGGTTCTCGATTGGATGAAGATCGGACCTACGTGCAGGCCAGTCAAGAGTTGGTATTATTTCTGGAGTTATTTCTATTTTGGAGTGAAATATTAACGATGATAAAAATACATAATAGATTAGAAACAAGACTTACACAATTATCATTAAACACATTAAAAGCAAAACTCAAACTGATTAAAAAAACTATTGAATGAAAATTTTATATTAATAGGTAATAATGAAATTCATGAAAACCTGGAGAGATTAGATCATATACAACAACTAGTAACACGTGACCAAGACGAAATGCATGATGCAATAGGAGCTTTTCTGGAATCAATTCATTCAAATAAGGATTTCGATGAAAACAAAAATAATCAAACTGGTCGGCATTCGCCGAAGATATTGTTATTGATCATGCTGATAAGACAATGTCTAAGATTAATGAAGGACTTCCAAACTAATTAATCATGGTCGACGAGTATGCCCTTGGTAACAAAAAAACACTAATAAATGAGAGACTTTGTAGTTCGGCCACCTATAGGAAATTCTAATAACGACGTAAAACGGAATTGGAAACAATTCGGAATCAAATCAAACCTTTCGAATACGAGCATTGAGAACAGACTTAATATAAATACTTATACTTTTATGAACATATAAAAGGGGATAGTCGCAAAGGCAAAGAAAGCTTTTTTGTAAAGTATTCTTTTTTATTCTAAACATATAAATTCCCGTGTCAAAACTATTATTTATCAAACGTTAATTCGTCCAGTCATAACATATGGTTGTCCTGTCTGGTTCAACGTATCGCCGGGGTTCATGGAAAAATTAAGGATATTCGAAAGGAAAGAAAAAAGCAAGAACAGCACAAAGTCAATACACAAAGTATATATCAAATAAGAAATTGTATAAGTACGAGTATAATAAGACAAATATAATTCGAATTAACAATTACATCATAAGTTTAATATGAAACTATATACTACGCTGTACAACAAACTATGAAAACAATTTAATAATGGCTCTCTACTATACAAATGCAAATTATTTAAGTGATGCATTACGAAAAGGGTTTGTCCCATCCGAGGCTCTTATATACCTGGACAAACAAAAATATGTCGAGGATACAAATGGGATTCCCGTCATATATCATATATACAGACGGGCAAATATTAAAGCAGTAAAAAATACAACGTACAATGTCGGTGATTTTAGACACAATACTAAAATGTCGCATGAAGATATTGCACTAACGTTAAAAACGAAAAATGGAGGTGACTATCTTAAAATTGTTTTATAAAAAAACTTTGATGTAATTAGACCATAAACTTCAGTATATAAATAATACGTGATTTATGTAATTTTTTTATTAAAAATTTTTCAGTACATTTTTATCTTATATGAGTGTTAAATTGATTTCAACAAATTGAATTTATAATACTGTACAAATGCAACATAGATGTTTATTAAATATACTCCAGAGCCCGATCTGGGGACAATGCATATAAAAAAATATAAATGATTGAATTGCTATTCTTTATTCTGGTACTAAATTTTTAATAATTACTTGAATTCAATAAACGTTTTGAATCAAAAATAATTATTTGATTTTTTTTGCTAACAAATAATGATTATGGGGTGATTTTTTAAATATTGCTCAAATTAAATCATTACCATTACAAAATACTTAAAACCAGTAACATAATTTTGAAATCCTTTCTTGGCCTGCTTAAATAGCTTATAAAAGTCAACTTAGAATTGCCTACTCTTCCAACATGTTCAGCGAAGCCCGCTTTCCTTAGCCGTAATTATGTCATAATGCCTTCCATTGAAGCCAGCACACTTCACATGGGCATGACTATCACACAGCCAACATGAAAGAAAACAACCCTCATATACGTCCCTGACTGTAAAAATGTAGTAATAATTACCAATTATGTCTAAAGGTATGCAATAAAATAAAATGACAAACGACACTAAACCACGAAATCCTAACAGTATGCCGTATAATACTGGGTTGTATACCGGGTTATAGCATTATACGGTTAAAAAAAGTTTTTTAAAATTTTTTCATTTAGCCCCCTATACAGCAATGTGCGATAAGGAACTTCGTTCCAAAAAACATGCTTATTGTTATTGTTTGTGCCTAACACAATGTAAATTTTGAATTAAAAAATAGCATTCTTGAATACTTAAAATCATTTAAAAAATTCCCGGATACTCTCCCCATGTATATATAAGCTACATAATATAAAATCAGCATAGCAACAACGCATCTCACGTCGCTTAAAAATCTAAACATGCCTCTTCCGTCCCCTTAAGCGAAGTATCTGTCTTGTCGTAATACAACTTTCGCTCTGGTAAGACCGCTGAAAATAAAATCCACAATTACTGCAACCATCCTCATTCGTTTTATTTCTTCGTATTCCTTCTTTTTATTTTGGGATATTTTCTCGAAATTCTTTGGAGTAACAATTTAAAATTATTGACTTAATTTTGATATTGTACTTGTCTCAAGAGATTCCAATTGTTCTCCAGGTTTGTTTTCCACTTCGCATCAACATTTGGCGCAGTTCGTTCCGGATTATATTTGGGAACTCAACTCATTCAGAAAACTCAACTCATTCCAACTACCAACTTTCTACTATAAAATAAGAAGAAGAAAAGGTTTGTTCTCCACGTTTCCCCTATACATTGTAAGTAAGGCTAACTGTCGTGCTGACCGGGCCCTGGCCAATCGGTAATCACGCAAGTTGAAGCTGCCATATAATGACCACTGACGTGCCTGCGATGACGCAGAAGAGGAGGAGACGGTGGAGCATCTCTGCAGTTGTCGGACTCTGATGAATAGACGCCTGAAGACTATGGGCCGTCCCTTCCTGCATAACCTCACTGAGATACACGAGATAGATCTAGGGGATCTAATGAGGTATCTCCGATTAACAGGCTGGATATAGACATGGTACCGGAGTGATGTGGTATGCAAAACGGTGTCTCAAGACACTAATTGATCTTAATAGTATCTTTAGCAACCATGAAAACCAACCAACCAAACAGTGCGAGTGAAAAGTGTCGATATAATTGCCCAAATAAGGAAAAATAGAAAAATATTAACAATTATTATTCCTAGAAGTGTGACATTGTTACCACAGACGACGGAAATATTGCTTGGCGGATCACCTATAAACCAAGATAACCAATTGTGCGGATATACAGAAAATTTTAGCACCTCTTTTGAAAGGGATTTTTACAAGAAGAAACGCTAAAGATTGAAGGACAGTGAGCTGCACGAATTTTGTTATATCCTGAGAATAAATTTAATTGAAAACTGGTGAGTATCACCTTCGGCATCAGCATAAAATATTGGTGAAATTTTGTTATCCCATTTGAAATTACGACATTCATCCACTGTCCAAATTGTGTTAAATAATCTTTCAATCTGTGTTATTAAAACAACGAGTAATATTTAACACGTGAGCAGTTATGTTAGAGACGTCGCCTTACAGTGTATGCTAATGATCAATCTATGCATGACATAATCTCTTCTTTACAGTAGAATTTATGTTCACTACATGTCCGTACTCTTCCTAAAGTTTACAAGTTTCCAACATTAGTTCCATTTCATACTTATTTCATTTATCTCCCTGACCTATCGCCTATAACTCTTATCACTACTAGCTTCTTCCCTGTTAACAGGCATAATATCAACTCTTTCAATAGTTTGTGTCTCCTTTTGCATTAATTTCTCTTTTATCTTTTAATTTTTCTTTTAATTATTCTCATTCCATCGTTTGCGCGAACTGGTTGTTACAATGTCGAATGCAATTTGCTCTGCTTGTTACAAGAAAGTTCTGAAAGAAAGTGTGATTGTTTGCAACATTTGTCAACGCAAACTGCATAAATTTTGTGCTAAAGTGGACAATGATAAAGCGGTCAGTGCTCTATCGAACTTTGCAAATATTGTTTACAATTGTGACAATTGTTCACAATCGGGATGCGAGTTAGTGAAAAATGTTAGCTTGCTTGCCTTTGAGATTAAAGAACTTAAATCTTTATTCGCACAATTTGTTTCTGTTAATTACAATAACAACGATAATTATAATTCGTCTCATCGGAGTATCTCTTTAACACAAACCGGTTTTGAGTGTGCTGCTCGCTCTAATTTATTGCCTAACCACTCTTCTATTGAGAGTACAAATACTGCTGATGTGTGTGTTGGTTCACCATTGCCTGTTGTGGATAACTCTGCTGCTAACTTGACTGTTGAAGCTGCTGTTAATGTTCTTGGGGATATTGCTGTTGTTGCTAGTAGTGCTGTAGTTGAGTGTGGTGCTGTTAACAATGCTATTGAATCATTACCCAATGTTGATGTTTTCTCTGATGCTGTGAGTGAAATTGCATTAGGTGCCGGCTCTGCTGTTAATGCCGATTGGGTAAATGTTACAAAAAGAAAGCAGAATAAGCGCCGTGCGGTTATTGGTAATAACATTAATGCTGAGTTGGAAGTTATTACTAATAAGAAATGGGTACATCTGGGATCGTTTAAGCCAACGGTTACTGCGGATCGTATACTTTCTTATGTTAGTGACCATTTTCATATTGATAAAGTTGCCATTTCCTGTTATTGTTTAATTAAAAGGGATGTGTCCCCTCAGGATTTAAAATATGTAAATTTTAAGTTGGGAGTTAATCCCGAATTCTATTATAAATTGTTTAAGTCTGAAGTTTGGACTTCAAATATTAAAATACGCCCATTTACATAAGTTTTTTCCGAGGAAAAAGCCTCTACTTGCGGAAATTTAGATATCTTTCGTAGTTCTAAAAAAAATTAATTTTTACGGATTTATTATCATAATGTGTCCGGTATGAGGACAAAATCTTCGTAATTTATTCCATTTACATCTCAATGTGATTATGACATACATGTAATTGTGGAGACTTGGCTCAATGATGATTTTTTCAGTGATGAATTTTTTGATGCCAGGTTGTATAATGTGTTCCGTAAGGACAGAGATTTAGTTTCTAGTGGCTGTTCGAGAGGTGGTGGCGTGTTAATTGCTGTAAGAAGTTTCGTTTCTTCTAGGCAAGTTTTGTTAAATGATAATAATGCATTATTTGATCAACTATGCGTGGAAATTTAATCGATAAAAGGAAATCTTTATTTGTTTGCCTCCTATATTCCTCCAAATAGTTTGGATGAGTTGTATCATGGTCATATTAGTAATATTTTGCATCTATCTAATAATATGAAATCCAATGATAGACTATGTATTGCTGGAGACTTTAACCTTAATAATATTGTTTGGTCTGAAGTTCAAAACGCAGAAACTTTTCTTCCATGTAATGTCAATAAACTGTTTGAAATTGACTTTTTAGGCTACAACAGGTTAATACGATTTTCAATAATTTAAGACGCTTATTGGACTTGATTTTAGTAAGTTCCGAAATGACATTTTTAGTAATTGAATGTACTTTTCCCATCTCGCCTCCTACTATGCATCATTCTGCTATTTCCATTCAGTTGCAGTTTTATGAGTTCTCGCAATTGCATTTAGTAACATTTGCGGATTATGACTATAATTCTTGCAGTTGTGAGATACTTAATTCGTGTTTTTGTGAAGTTGATTGGCCACTTGTGCTACAAAGTGATATTGTTGCAATAAGTTTTGAGGAGTTCCTCAAAACAGTACAAAATATTTTGGATCATAATTTCGGGTAAAACCAAGAGTGTCAAGTTGCCTTGGTATACCAGAGGTTTGAAAAAATTGAAAAATTTAAGGAATACATTGTATAACAAATTCATGGCTTCCGGGTCATCTTTGGATGAAAATTTGTATATCCACTATATGCGGGAATTCAATTTTCTAAATAAATTCTTATATAATCAGTACATATTGAGTTATGATGAGATATTGAAAAAAAATCCTAGGCGATTTTTTTCTTTTATCAAATCAAAAAACAATAATTTTTCAATTCCTAAATGTTTAATGTATAATAATGTAGTTTCTAATTCGACATAAGATTCTATTAATTTATTTAGAATTTTTTT
Organism: Phaonia tiefii; assembly: GCA_963931995.1. NCBI lineage: Eukaryota > Metazoa > Arthropoda > Insecta > Diptera > Muscidae > Phaonia > Phaonia tiefii. The sequence goes on from OZ008369.1 coordinate 218,973,553, forward strand.
CGAGTCGAATTTTTCGAATAACTCTGCTGTTTTGAATGAAAATGATTTTGCTAATGTTTTGCCATGTATTGATATTGGATCTTCTGATATTTGTGACGACGATATTTTTTTGAGTATTTCAAAGCTCTCAAATTCCTATAAGTCTGACTCAAATGGAATATCTTCCTATATTTTAAAAAAATTTGCTTCTGCCTTTATTGTTCCACTTAGGATATTGTTTAATAAATCTCTATCAGCTGGATTTTTTATTCAGAAATGGAAAACTTCTACTGTTTTCGAGGTATTTAAATCCGGAGATAGAACTTTAATAAATAATTACAGGCCTATTTCTAAGCTGCCAAACATTGCTAAGGTGTTTGAGCATATTGTGTATGATAAGTTATTTTTTCTAGTTAAGCGCCACATTAGTCTAAGTCAGCATGGATTTATCGCTGGACGCTCTACCACTAGTAACTTAGCTGTTTTTAATAATTTTTGTGTTAGTGAATTTGAGAGAGGCGTTCAAGTAGACACAATATATACGGACTTTTCCAAAGCTTTTGACAGAGTTCGTCATGATATTCTTATTTTTAAATTGTTCAAAATGGGAATCCACTCTAATCTTTTGAATTGGTTTAGGTTTTATTTATCAAATAGAATATGCACGGTTTATATTGATGGTCACTATTCTGCTCCATACTATCCAACCTCTGGTATACCTCAAGGTAGTATTCTTGGTCCCTTACTGTTCAACTTGTTTGTTAATTATATTGGTCTGTATATCTTTAATTCCAAACATCTTATGTACGCCGATGACCTTAAAATTTTTAAGGCGATTTATTCACTAAATGATGTTGCGTTATTGCAAGAGGATTTAGATAGAGTTTCTACTTGGTCTTATGTCAACGACTTACCTTTCAATACTAATAAATGTTTTCAATTAACTTTTCACGGTTGTAGAAATATTATGGACTTGTTTTATTCTATTTGTAACACTAATTTAAATAAAATTTTTGATTATATGGATTTGGGTGTTGTTTTTGATGTTAAATTAACATTCATTTGCCATCTTAATTATATTATTCCAAAATCGTATTCCTTTTTGTAATTCATCAGAAGAAATATTTCTGCGTCTTCAGATCCATACACAAAAAAGTTTTATTCTCTTCTTTTGTTTGGAATCCAACTGCTGCAACTCATGCTAAACGTATTGAAAAGATTCAGAAGTCTTTTCTAAAGTTTGCCTTGTTTTCTCTCAACTTTAATCTTCCGTTGCCTTCATATGAAAGTCGCTGTCTACTTATTTCTCTGAAGTCATTAGCATCCAGGAGGGACATATCCTCGGTTATGTTCCTACATGGAATTGTTTCTGGAACTGTTGATTGTCCTGAGTTGTTGTCCCTTATTCGTTTTAATGCGCCATCACAATCTCTGCGCCATTTCCAAACTTTTAATATTGATACACACTTAAGTAATTAAATGAGCCCATTAATCGATCTATGATTATTTTAAACAGTATTTGTTATCACATTGATCTTAGTCTTCCAAAAGTAAAGTTTAAAAAATTGTTATTGAATTTAATTAACTGAATTACATATGTATATAAGTTTGTTAATAGTTAAGAATATTGCTAGTCTGTAAGGAGTATTTCCATAGACTTAAATAAAGAAATTAATACTTAATACCAGTATTCTCCCTTAAACATAAATTACGTACATTCTCGCGTACACCACAATGTTATATTATAACTCTTTCATCAATTTCATCAATTCATTGCCCTCTTCCAACATATTACTATTCAGATCCCTTTCCCGATTCGGTCTATTATTGGATATGTACATTGTTGGATTTGCATGGGATTAGAGGAATACACCGGCAATGTTTTCGAGTTTTTTCATAGGGAACTATGAACGCTTTCACAAACTGTGCTGCTTGATCTTTCGTCCCTGTATACCATCGATAAGTGGGATTTCATTTTACCTATCCGAAACAAATAAAAGCTTCAGTTAAGTAGTTAAACTTATATTTCCATTGTTCACTCTAATTGAACGTATACTGTTTGACAACATTCAGAGAATACAATTTTAAATAGGAAATTTTGTTGAAACCGTACGACTTGTAATTGGGAACGACTCTAAACATATTTGTGAAGTTTTTACATGCGAAGTTTAGACACAATTTCGTAGTTTCCATTGAAATTACATTACGTTACCATCGTTTTTGTACCATCATATCCATAATGTCTCTTGATAAGTTTATCCACGTGGCCGATTGCCTGGTTGAGTTCGAGGCTGGTTTGAATGATAAACAATTTCCTGTAGCCTCATTTATACCATTGAAATCCACAAGGATGAATTGAAATCAATTTGGGAGAAGCTTAAGCTGGCATATAAAAATTGCCTCATTGACATCGAGACCAAAGACCAAGATAATGAGGACAGCGGCAATTCTGACTGTGCTGAACTTGAGACAGTCAAAACAAAATACAAAAGTGCTTACGTAACCTATTGCCGATGCATTACGTCACTTCGTGAGTTGGTACAGGAAATTGTTTGTCCTAAAGAAACTGTGAATCCCAATGCGAGTTTCGGTTTCAAGCTTCCACCGTGTGAGATACGTTATTTCCTGGCCTAGTTTTCGTGATATATTTACAGCTGTCTGTATACGAAACCCTGGGCTGAGTTCGGTTGAGAAACTTTTCCATCTTAATCAGAGAACCAAAGATGAAGCTTACGACATCGTTCGAAAATTTCCACTGACTAACGACAGTTTTAGTTTAGCATGGAAAGAGCTTTGTTTGCGCTATGAGAATAAAAGCGTCTTAATCAATATCCAATTGAAAACAATATTCAATCTGAATGTAGTTCATAATGAATCTGCAAGTGCTCTTAATAAACTGCAAAGCGATATTAATGATTGCATCTCACTCCTGAGATAATATGATATACATGTCGATAGTTGGGATCCGATATTTGTACTCATTTGTTCTAACAGACTTCTTGACTCCACTTTAACTTTGTGGGAACATAGTCTTAATAACAAGACACTCATTCCAAAGTGGTCAGAACTAAACTTATTTCTGACAAACCGGCATAGAACACTTGAATCTGTTTCCGAAATAAGAATAAATTCCGATTCCAACGCAACAACTCCGAAACCAAATCAGAATGGTAATCATAAGTTCAAGGGCAAAGCTCAAGGGAACAATGTGCGAGCATTCCAGAATAATGTTTCTGCACCAAGGTACAATTTATGTCCTAATGAAAACTACATTATTCGTAAGTGCCCAAAGTTCTTTGAGATGAACTGCAATCAAGGGTTTTCTGAGATAAAAAATAGCAATCTTTGCAAAAATTGCTTTTCAAAGATTCATTCTGTAAAAAACTGCACAAGTTAATATTCTTGTGCCAACTGTCAGAAAAGACATAATACTTTGCTCCATAGAGAGGACGATGGTTCCAGATCGGACCATCAACCTTCGGGAAATAATTCCGCATCACATCCTACACCTTCTTCTTCGTCAGTTATACAGTCCGCTAGTCCGGTAGGAAGTGATGTAATACAAACTTGTTTTCCATGAACTCTAGTGGTGTCCTATTAGGCACTGCTATTATCATGATTTGTCACAATGAATTAACTTACAGAGCTAGGACATTAGTTGACTCTGTTTTTCAATACGCTCAAACTTCCTTTCAAGCGTACGTATACCCAAATTTCCGGCTTGAAAAATACCATATCTGCTTCTGCACAAAAGGAATGTTCCATTGTTTTACATTCCAATACTGACCATTGTATCCAAATTTCTACATCCGCTTTGGTTGTTTCCCATCTGTCCGGGAGCCTTCTGTCGAGAACTGTAAATGCCTCTTCTTTAAACGACATGCCAAATATTCCATTAGCTGATCCGCAGTTGTACCAAAGTACAAATGTAGATATCCTTTTTAATGGAGATGTTCTACCTTCCATAATGCTTCCTGGTTTTAAGCGAAACGTTTGTGGTTCTCTTATCGCCTAAGAAACAGCTTTTGGCTGGATACTGACTGGCCCTAGTCCTTCCCATCCTACTTGTCCTTTTTGCTTACAATTTTTGTGAAATCTCTTTAGAAAAGCAGATTTCACGTTTCAGGGGGTGCAAGATCTTCCTAGGAAGAAGCATTGGACTCCATCAGAACAATTTTGTGAGGATCTGTACATTGGTACTACAAAGCGAAATAAAGATGGTAGATATGTCGTTTCTCTTCCATTTAAAGAAGGGTTTCCTAAGGAAATAAGTGTTGGTCATTCCAGAAAAAATGCCATGGCCCAATTCTTTAGAAATGAAGCTCGTCTTATGAAGAATCCTGACTTCAAGCGTGATTATGACAACATCCCTAATGAGTGCGTGGCTCTGGGCCATATGTCCAGTATTTCTCAGCCAGAATGGTTCCCGTATCCGAAAAATTACTATTTACCCAATCATACGGTAATAAAGCCTGAGAGCACAACTACCAAAGACCGTGTAGTTTTTAATGCATCATCCGAATCTGAATGACATTCTGCTTTCCAGTGTTGCAAAATGAATTACCGAATCTGATTTTAAATTGGAGATTTGGTCGATATGTATTCAATGGCGATATCACAAAAAAGTATCGTCAAATTTTGGTGAATCCTGAGCATACGCTGCACAGTGGAATTGCTTCATACATTTTTGTGCAAAAAATATAAGGAGTTGTCGTAGAGTCTTGAAATTCGGCATAGAGCGTTTTATGACGTAGAATAGCAAAACTAGAAAGTTTCATCCAAATCGGCCACGCCCATCGCCCACCGCCCATACAACTAAAATTGAAATTTTCATATAAATTTTGTTTTTCTGTTAGACAGAAATTCTTGTAACTTGGCATGGAACATCTACATATACTACGAAAACAAATATTTTGGAAAGTTTCATCCAAATCGACCACGCCCATCGCCTTTATTACTCAGAAAAAATAACCATTTCACCTAAAATAAAATAATTAGTTACATGTGTAAGGAAACTTATTTAATTATTCATCTATCATTTCTTTTACAATATCATCTAATTCCAGATGTTGTTTACGGGGTTGATGCCTTATTTTACTAAGAAAAGGATCTGAGACTAAGAAAAGGATCTGATGAAAGAATTGCATTTTCTTGAAAACACCAGTCTATATCTAATTTTCTTGAAAACATCAGTCTAATAGGAAGAGTAGCTGCATCGATAATTTCTTTTCCATGCATTAATATTTTGTGCACAGTTACTGGCATATAATACCAGCCGTATTTTTCGACATAAACTTACGCCGTATCCCGCGTGTAATTTTTATACTTCAAAGAATTAATATTTCGGCCACATGTGATTATTTGTAATATTATGCGAAACCTATTGGAAAAAAACGTCTTGAGGTGTTGCCGTCGTTGGAGGTCCCAGTGCCTTGTTGAACCTCATCAACACCTAAATGAATACGGTCTTTAAAGGCGTCGACCACTTTTGAAATGGTTTATTATAGGCAATATGAAGAATGCTCTCCATAAACTTGATGCGAGCGTTCAACGAGGAAATCACCAATTTGAGGGCATCGGTATCAATTGGTCGTGGTGAAACTACGTCTAAGTTGTTTATTTGTGTTGGTTTTGCTTTACAAATGTAGCAAACGGCTGCTGACGAGGTTTTCGTAACTGGTTGAGCAGTCTAGCCATCCAACATTGTAAACAACAAATTGTGATTAACACTGATTGCTTTCTACAAGCTAAAACTACAGTATTCTTCAAAGCACCAATATCAGAATTGATTTTTTTAACTATGTTTAAAACATATTCTTTTGTTTCCTTTGCAAATTGAAAGCAGATTGGGCGTCAACACTTTGTTGAAGAAGGATTTTTGTTCCGCCAGTATTCCTCTTGCGAAGTTGACTGTAAAGTAAGCGGAACCATTGACGCTAAGAATATACTTTCATCGCTTACATCAGCTGCTAAACTCTGTTTGTATTCAACGTGACCAGAGGAGCCCACCCCACTTGGTCATTAAGGTCAAGTTAGTGGTGTTCATGTGCTTAATTTCTTCATCCGAAAAACTTTGAAGCAAACGGCTTACGATATGGTCCAATAAACTTTTTCTATTCTATTCTATTTCGGATACTTAGTGAAAGGATAGCATTTCTCTTTTTCCTCTCTTACTTAAGCATATGGTGGTAAGATATCGAATCCTTCATCATTGAGTGCATATTTGATACTTTCGTACTGGTTCCTTGTAAGATCTGCATCCCTTAACATGGCCAAAGCAGACGCTGCCGGAATGTAAGAATGCTTACTTTATGTTTTATCTGCCATTTCACTCGCCCTTTTTAAATGTTTTCGGGAATATTTTGTCGCCAACTCAGCAGCTTTATATATATTTGAGCGTTTTTTTTACAATCTTCGAAGTCTTTTGTTGGCCTTTCCATGCGCTTTGAAGAACTAGGTTCGTCATCAATTGATCAATAATAATATAATAAATTTTTTTTTAATATTAAAGTAAGTGTTGCACCTGTTTATTTTGAAATTCGAAACACAATTAAATTTCCACTGGAAACGGTGTACAAATTTCTGAACTTTATTGTTCCAATTCTTTTCAACAACTAACTTCGAGAAAATTTACAAGTTGCTGGGCCACCAAAATAAGCAACAACAACAAAAACATCACAGTTACTTTAAATACAAAATCTTAGGTACATATGTGCATACAGATGTGCGTACATAAATATATAGAGCAAAAGAAATGAAGAAATGAAGTAAATATCTTCGACTGCGCTGCTGTTATTGTTATTACTTATTGTATCGATGTCGTAGGCAAATAGCAACAACAACAGTCATACCGGTTAAACCAAAATAGACTACAGTATGAATGTTGTTGTTGCTGTAATATTATAAGAAACAAAAAGGGACGTTAGGGTGGCCCGCATTTATGCGATAAAATAATTTAAAATATAATTTAATAATTTAATGTTGGCGATCTCATCCGACAGTAAGCATCAAAAAAAATTAATTTTTGTTTGGTTTACTTTCGTTTTTAATTTTCGTGCATGCCTTTGTTGTTGTTGTTTTTTATTTCGCTTTGCTTCGCATTTGTATGCACATTTGTTGGCACTTTAATATATTTATTATATTTTATCAAACCACTACACTTTTTGTTGTGAAATCATTTATATTTAAAACGTACCTTCAATCCATTTTGCATTGTTCTTCTTTTTAAAAATATACTCGCGATTATTCGATGATTCCTTAACTCGCTTAGAAAAATTACCAAGAAACCGCTTTCCAATTGCAGCTTTAACAATTCGATTTCTTCTTCTGTAAAAAGCTAGTTTTTTGATTTTATAAAACCGTTTAATAAATCAACATTGCTATTTAAGCGGCAAAGCTCTGTAGCTAGTTCAAAATTCGATATTGAAAAAGAATGCATTTTTTTAAATATTAGAAATTAAAAGGCGCGATTGATAACTTTGTTCGTTTTTCGGTTTGTTGTTTTGTTTTTACTCTATTCTTTACGCATTCTTTCGAATAGCTGTCAAAAATCATTAACAAATTGTTGTTATTGTTGAAACCATTTAAATACGTTTGCCCAAAAGTATGCACCATATACGTGTCTTTATTTCTTTGCTTAATTTGTAGCTTAATTTCTTGTGACTTTTTTAATAAAAGTTATAACTTTGTTCAGCAGTATAAAATATTATAAGGATTTTTTTTATAAATAGCAATAATATACTCCCTTCTCTCATTTTATTGCAGTCAGAGCATGGAGGTCGTCGGAGCTAATCTTTTTTTCCTCTAAAGAAAACTGAGAACACTGACATTTCAAGGGCTTTTTTTAAATTTAAATAGTTTCGAAACAATTTGTGCTATCCAGTCGTTTTTTTTCTTAATGAATCACAAAATACCATATTCCAGTAATATCATGACATAAAATAGATACACGACCAACAAATATGCCTATACTCGTATACTGGTCCCAAGCATTTTAAGTAATTATTTTGCGCTAGAAAATGATTTTTTTCCAAAAAGCAATGCTGCATTTCTCTTAACTAAACAATTCCGTACACAATTGCATTATCACATTTTTAATATCGAAAGTCGAAAAATAGCCTTTTTGCACTTAGAATCTCACTGTGCGCGGCATTAGCGCGTATTACTTCGTCCAAGTCCAGAGCATCATATCCAAGATTACGAGCTGAATACGGTTACATTTGGGGTGAATTGTGCACCGTACTTAGCAATCCGTACGCTTAAACAACTAGCTCATGATGCTGGATCCTCCTATCCATTAGCCAGCAACATCTTTCAGAATTGCATGTATGTCGATGATGCGTTAGTTGGTACTCATACCATCTCCGATGCAATAGATGCAAGAGACCAACTCATCTTGGCATTGAAATTCGCTGGCTTCTGTATGAGAAAGTGGACGTCGAATTGTAAGGAAATAATTTCTGATCTACCCATAGATCAATTGCTAACTGATGATTTCCTACAACTTGGTGGAAATTGCACGGCGAAAATGTTAGGAATTCGATGGTATGCTGGCACAGATTCTTTCTTCTTTAGCGTTGAACCATTTAAAACGCCCTGTTCTTACACTAAGTGGGAAGTTTTATCTCAAATTATGAAACTTTTTGATCCCGAGGGATGGGTTTCGCCTTGCATCATAGTAGCAAAAGTTATTATGCAAAACATTTGGATTGATAATACAAACTGGGATGACACCTTAGATCGATGGAAATGTTTTCAGTCTAATTACGTTCATTTAAATTCCAATCGAATTCCAAGAAGGTGTAATCATACACCTAGTAGTTCCCCTATACAAACGTTGTCGATTCCAAGACTTGAATTGTGTGGTGCAGTGCTATTGTCTGACATGATAGAAAAGAAAATTCTTCCATTGAAAATTGATAACTATTCCATAACGTGTTGGACTGATTCTACTATCGTCCTGGCTTGGATTTCTAAGCCCCCTTGCTTTTGGGCAACATTTTTCGCTAATCGCGTTTGCAAAATCACTCAGCTGACAAGTCCTTCTAATTGGCGGCATGTACGATCTGAATATAATCCTGCGGACTTGCCCACTCGCGGGGTTCCTTCACAAGACGTGATTGACAATCATCTATGGTGGCATGGACCGCAATGGTTGTCTAAGTCACAATCGGAATGGCCAATAAATGACCATGCCCTGTGCGAGGACATTGTAATAGAGAGAAAGCCTGTTAAAGTAAATATCTCCTATTTTATCGAGTTTGACGATATTCTTAATCGGTCTTCCTCATTACCAAGAGCTATTAGAGTCGTTGCATATATATACATATCGATTCTATTATCGCACACACCCGAAATTTCGAAATAATTTCTGCAAGGAAGACAATGTTGTTTGCACATCCGAAATTATATCAGTTCGTAATCCTCTCGTATCGGTATGCCAAAAAGGATACTATCAATATGAATATACGGCACTATCCGCCAATAAACAAATACTTTCCTCTAGTCCTATACTAAATCTGAATCCATTCATTGATTTTGAAAGTATTTTGCGTATCAGCGATAGGCTTGAGTCATCGCCTGCGCTATCCTACAACGAAAGGCATCCTATCATACTTCCATATAGTTGTCAATATTCTCGTTTGTTGGTACATTTTATCCATCAGATATCGCTCCATGGTGGCAACCAATTGGTTTAAAGACTAGAACGGATACAGTGCTGGATTCCAAAGGTGCAAAACTTGATAAAAGCCACCATTAATAACTGTAAGTCCTGCATCTTGTACAAGCGTAGATGTCAAAAACAGTTAATGGGCGCTCTACCTCCTGACCAATCCGATATTTCACGTCCATTCACTAATACTGGCTTAGATTTTGCAGTTCCTTTCGATATTAGGACCTTTGCAGGAAGAGCCTATCGTGTGACCAAATGCTATGTCTGTGTAGTTTGCTTCTCCACTAAAGCAATTCATCTCGAGGCTGCATCTGATCTTTCAACTCCAGCCTTTCTGGCAGTTTTTAGCAGATTTGTTTCTCGTCGTGGTTGTCCTCTACATATTCATTCAGACTAATTGCACTAAATGCTTTGACCATTACACCAAAAAAATATTATTTATTGCGTTTGTAAGGTCTAAGTTGGAATACGCTTCGTTTCTATGGGCGCCTTCGGCGAAAGT